>JAOXJP010184014.1:0-12401 GCA_025762735.1 Platanus orientalis
AAAAGTGAAATGATACTTCCCCTCTGTCTTGTCTCACGACGTTGCACAAAGAGGGTCGGCGCAGGTGATATTCCCCCAGGTGACGGGACACCAACCTGACCTGCCAACATGACTTGCCACCCGTAACGAGGGGTGAGTTAATATACTTATTATATTTCAACATTAAAGCCATCCCGAGTTCGAATCCCGGTGAAAGTAAAATAATTTCCTGGATGTAGTACTTATACGTGTACGAGAGATCATAATAATTCCTCGTCTCTCGACACCTTAAGGTCTTGGGAGAAGCTTAATTTACCATTAAAAATTAGCAGCGATGAAACCTCAAGCTAAGAAAGATAATTTCAACAAGAACATACCCGCACTTGGGTCGAGAGAATCGAACAATGCAGTAGTGCAACGGGTCCGATCGCCGGACAATCATCGTCGTTTTCTCGGTGAAGTATCGCATCTTCGGATTCGGCATGGCTCTCCATTCTCGAGTAGTAGGCTTACAGATGTAGTAACGAGGAATTCTGGTGCCACGGCTAACGCAACACAGCAAACCTTGGTTGGTTGATGACTCTATCTTCACATCCACCGGTAAAAAATCGAGAGACGGCCGGAGAATCGAAGGCGAGTCGTCGACGGAGACGAAGGTCGTAGAGTACTTGCAGTTGTGCTCACTTTGAATGAAATAACCGGAGATGGTGCCGGTCCGGCGGCAATGAAGGCCGGTGAAGTTGGACTCATGTGTGAATCTGTTCCATTCTTTGCACACCAATCTGCAACGAGGAAGGGTCTTTAGTGAGACTCTTGTTAAAATCTCGAAGATGGCACCAAAGGGTAGATCAGAGGAAGGATTTTCTTCACAACCCTCCATTGATGATCGATCAATCTTCTCGTCTAGACTACTTGTTCCCTCACAAACACTCCTGAAGGTTTGGCTTTAAATGGAAATTTTGTTGTTAGCTTTGGGTCTGATATTATCTGAGACTAGAAAGTGGGAATTTATTTAATTAGTAGTTGGACTTGTAGAATTGGAAAGTCGACGTAAGCTTTACTGTTCATAGTTAGACTGAGGAGAATTAAAGAATAGAAAGTGTTGGTTGGAGCAAAAGAAACTGACGAGAAATTAGAAAGATTTCCTACTTGGACTTGAAGACTAGACTTGGTATATCTTTTTCTAGAGGACTTGTAAGATCTCCTACTTGGACTTGAAGACTGGATTTGGAATTCTTTTTGTAAAAGGACTTTTTTTTTTTGTACCATGAAGGACGTTTTTCCTGTTACTGTCTTTTTATTTTTTTTATTTTTTATTTTGTACTTCTTTTCTAGTGTGCACGTACCCTAAAAAAGGGCGGTCCAGTGCAGAGGCTTCCGCTAATGCGGGGTCTAGGGCTAACAAGATGTACGTAGTCTTACCCCCATTTCTGGAGAGGCTGTTACCGTACATGCACGTACCCTAGTTTATTTATTTATTTTTCATACTAGCACTCTAGTTTATTTTAGTAAGGATTAGTTCTTTATTTTTTTATGTGCACCCTAGTGTTAGTGTATACAAAGGCTTTTATACTTTGTAGGGATGGATGGCTCACCATCTAATCAATCTAGTGATTTTTGTTTGGGAAAGGATCGTCTGCACCCAAAACAGTAATTCCTCCGTGTCCCCACACCACAGGTTGACACGTAATGGTTTTTCGAATTTGGTGCATCATTTAAATAAAGAGGAAATGCTTATTTGAACACTTCTATGGTCTTAATCCTGTAAACCCCATTTTTATGTATATGATTTTTTTTCATTAAAAAACTGTTTATGCGGTTTAAACCCTAGACACCTCACCTTTCAGGCATGGGGATACAAGGGGATAAACAAATTTGATGTAGTAGATCCTTTCCCTTTTAGTTCATTCCAACTTCAAGCCGTTTCCTCATTTGTCCAAACCTTGAAAGGGTTTGGTTTGCCTCCCATCTCTCCTTAAGAACAAGTTATATAAATCAATACTTCTTTTATGATTGGTTAAAAACTTGTTCTCAAACTTTAATCAGAAATAAGAAAGGGCTTAGAGATTTTATCCTTTTTATTGCTTTTATAATGTGGCAAATTTGAATAGACAAAAATAAAACTCGTTTTTGAAAAGGAGTCTTAGAAGGCAATGTGATCTTACTTGCTTTTAGATTGTATTAGAGAAAAAATCCTCTATTACAGTTTAAAGTGTGGCATGCATCTTCAGTCTGACATGTACACAAAAAAATAAAATTGAGCGGTTGATTGTTTTACTTTTTGTGGGTGATTTCTACTTTTTTAGGTACATGTTACACTGCAAACAATGTCACACTTTAAACTGCAGTAGAAGATTTACTTTGATTATTAATTAAGAGTTAAAGCAGCAGAACATTTGCTCCCTAGTTACACCTACTCCTAACATCTTGTGGAGCCCTCCATGAATGATACTTTGAAGCTCAATTTTAACAAAGCCTTTAAATCAAGAAGTACTGATATTCGAACCATCGTTAATTTTTGTAGCTATTCATGTGTTGAAAGTCAAAGTGTCCTTTTCCCCTGGGGAAGCTAAAGTCTATGCAGCTAATTAATGAAAGCTTAAAGCTAGCTTCCAACAAGGGTCTCTGGCACATTATTTTGGAAGGAGATGCAGTTAACATTAGTAATTACCTTTAGTCCCCTTCTTTTCGATGCCCTTTAGAGCTCAAATTAGAGCCTATCAGCCTTGCTTCTCATTTCAACAGTGTTTTGTATTACAATACAAACAGGATTACCAGTAGGGTGGCTCACTCCCTCGTAAATCTAACATAATCAAACTCTACTGATTATTTTTTGGGCCTATTCCTCTCAGATGGATTCTTGATCTCTCTTGGGAGGATAATTATGCTGTAAATGTAAATCAGTAATTTTAATGTATTTCCCTCTATACAAAAATTTCAATTGTCTCAACCTCCCATTCTTAACTTCTAGGGTGGAGCATAGTTAAATGAATGAGACAAATGAATTGGGTTTCTAAAGAATCTAAACCTTCTGAATTAGTGAGCATGAAAAATATGTAAAGACTGTGGGCCTACTGTGAAACCACTGTTATGGAGATCTTTTACTGGGAGACGTGTCAAGAACTAGAAATCAGTACCTTTGTTTTTCCTCTACGTTAACTGGTAGAAAATATTTCTATCCAAAAAAATGATGTAATGTAAAATAAGGGGTTCTGATCATCTCCAGTCTGAATGGACACTGTACCACACGAGTCCATCCTCAGCATGTGACACAATGTCTGACAAAGGGTGTATTAATAAAAAAACAGGTACTTATTTACTGTATATTTATCTTAATAATCTCCTTTGAGCAACTACAGAGACACCTTGTCATCACAGAACATTTTATATATCTTGATCCAAACACTTTGTAAGACACGTGCCAAGCATTGATGGGTAATTATGTGATATCTAGCTATTTAGACCGGAAATGATTCAAACCCCAAAATAAGCTGCCGTGCATGATGATGCATTTAGTGCTAGTCTGCCACTAGTTGCTCGTGGGGTTAGTAGTCCTCTCTATCCCTAGGGTTCAGTGTACTTTTTGGTGACACCCATTAATTAATATTCATCAACAATTTTGAACTCTCTCTCTCTCTCTCCCCCCCCCCCCCTCCCAACACGAAATGACACAGAAGAGGAGTTTAGGGGTCAGTAGATGTGTACACTTGATATCAGACCGTCTGGAGCCCGCAGGCCTTGCATTGACTAGCTCGCCAAGTGTCTCCTTAGATAGAGTCTCTCCAAAATGGAAAAAAGAAAAAAAGAAAAAAAAGAAGAGACCCATTAAAATGAAGCAACAATTATTAGGGATTATCTAATTAACGATGCTGGGATGTAATGTTAATCAAACAAAAAACAATCAAACAAGCATATCACAACAATATACGATTTATGTAGAAAACTCAAAATCAAGGAAAATCCAAGGAGTTGCAGAAATTTCATTAGATAGAACAAAATATATGTCTTAATCATCGAAATACCTCAAGGAACTTAGGATTAATCTACCACCATGTAAAAACTCGACCGGCAGAATCATTGCTTGATCATTGGTTCCTCCTTGGATCATTAATAATAACATCACTTCCACAAAACAATAACAACACAGGTTTTCCATAAAATGGCATTATAACACCTCCCAAATTAAATTTCTCGTGGAAGGCTTGAACCTTTCATGGTACTTATTGAGAGCATTCGAGTCTGACGAGCTACCTATCTGATAACACAACACCG
Source organism: Platanus orientalis (assembly GCA_025762735.1). Classification (NCBI taxonomy): domain Eukaryota; kingdom Viridiplantae; phylum Streptophyta; class Magnoliopsida; order Proteales; family Platanaceae; genus Platanus; species Platanus orientalis. The sequence continues at coordinate 4,252 of JAOXJP010184014.1, forward strand.
GCATATTTATTTTCCCATCCTCTATAAAAATTTTGAATAAATAACCAAACACAAACTAAACTCTTCACCTTTAACAATTGTTCATCCTGAGATAAATACCCAATACCAAACTAAATAACTGAATGGTGTTCAAACTGTATAAACTGTGTGCTCCATCAGATCACCAGATTTAAAACCCTTACTTGCGTGCCTCGGTGCCGGCTTTGTTGACACATTCATGTCTTCAAGGAAGCCTTCTTTTCTCTATCAGATATTCGGGCAGGGGCTGTTGACTGTGACTGGAACTCCTGAAGCATAAATTTCTTTAGTACTAGTTTATCATTCCAACAGAGGTTACTGATCTAGTTGGCCCAGTCAACTCGATTTTTGATGCAATCTGGTTCTGGAAGAATCACAAGCAAAAGGTCGAAGCTCTTCAAAGCCCATGTCATTTCACTCAAATCATTGTTTGCAAAAAGCAGTTCTTTACGTGCAATTTAGTTGTGCAGTAATGCAGACCAGAGCTTTTCCAAATTGGACGCGCACAATTAATATAAGGGATTTTTTCCAAAACGGTTCAAAGTTGTGGTAACATTGACAAATAGCGAGGTAAAAAAAATTATTTTCAAAATTGGATTTTTTAGGGATAAATTTGGATAAAAATGGTAGTTAACGGTTAAACCATTTTTATTTTCCTGTTATACTCTGAACCGGGATTTGCTTTGTACCCACTGAATTTGGCAACCCGGATTGGGTAAGACAACTTAGAGAGTGGCTAAAGTTGGAATGACATCAAGACTGACACATCAGTGCCAAAAAGTGAAAAAAAAATCCCCCAAAAAAGGTGTTTCACCTTTTCTGTGCTGATGTGTCAGCCCTGATGTCATTCCAACTTTAATTAGCTACTTTCTAAGTTGTCTTACCAAATCCAACCTCTTAATATCTCACCCACTGAATTTGTAGTTTAGTTTGTTGAGTTTTTTAGGATACGTATTGATCACCAAAATCTTTTAAACTTTAATTGAACTCTAAAAATCTGGAAAATCTCTGGAAACCAGATAAGGATTCTTTTGTTTTAAAAAATTACTTTGAGCCGGGGAATACTGCCTTGCAAGTAATCATCTGCAAGAACTATGTATTTAATTGCCTAATATATCATATAATGGATTTATGGTCAAAAATGTAATTACAAATTACTAAAAACTGATTTTGTAAATAATTTTTTTATCTCGTCATTTGGCCATTTTGGCATAATTTTGAACCGATTTGGGAAAATTCCCTTAATACAATAGAGGCAAACCAGTTTGTAATCCCAACATTTCTTTTTTGGAGAGGATGTTTTGTCTAGGATTTGATGTCTAGCATGGTGTGCAGGACACCAAGGAATGTCATATAGAATAAAATGCATATTTCACATTCTGAAAATGCATCACCCACCCATTTTATTCCATATGATGTCCCTGTTTTCCTGGATACCAACTCCTGGACAGAAAATCCTTTCCTTTTCTTTTTCTATAGTAAGTTCATTCACAACTTAACCAAAATAAAATAAAGAAATAAAAGAAACTGTGTTGGGAAAGTGTCTAGAATTCAATCCGACATGAGAAAAACCTAATATGACCCTTTTAAAATTTTTGAACTGTACTCTTGACCCGGTATGGGGTTGACCCAACTCACAGAGACTAGGGTTTAGTGGGAGTTTTATATTGGAGAAATTTACCACATAGTCTAAGAAGTTTGACAAATTTTCCAAATAAGTATTTTAAAATAGGGATTTTCCCAAACCGGTTCAATATTTTGTCAAAATTGCCAAATAATGAGATAAAATTAATTATTTCCCAAATCGGTTTTTGGTGATGTTTAATTACCTTTGAGAAATAATTAATTTTGCTTCATTATTTGGCAATTTTGCCAAAATATTGAACCGATTTAGGGAAAATCCCTTTAAAATATTTGAAAACAAAAGGGTATACAATTGATTTCGGTATTATTTTGTTCTTTAAAATGGCATTATTACCCTTAATCCATTATTTTGAGCTATACAAAATGACCTAGATCCGCTCAAGGCGTCCATGTAACAAATATTGAAAATACGATTCTCTGTGTTCCTCTTCGTCTTCCTCTCCTACTTCCAATCACCTCCACCACCAAAACTTCACCTCTTTTAACAACAATAGAGCTGATTTCATGTAAAGCTAAGTCCTGATGATGTCCGTTGCATACCCAGCCCCAAAAGGAAATCTTTTATTTTTATTTTTTTGTCTGCTGCATACCCCTTTTTAGATTTTTTTTTAATTGGTACCCATTTCTTCAAATATTTAAAAATACCCAATTATTTGGCAATTTTACCAAACTTCATAGATGATTTGGGGAAGATCCCTTTATATTGTGAGTTTCTGCTCTTTCTAGGGTGTGGGGTTTTAGGAAGATGCATAGTCGTCACACTGTTCATTGTAATATCTATTCTCGAAATCTCTCTCGTCATTCTTTGCTCACGGACGTAAGCTTTAACCCGAACCAAGTTAAATCAGTTGTATACTTTGTGTGATTAATGTTTTCACTATTTTTTTTTTCTTCTAATTTATTGCATACCACTCCAAATCTAGGCTTCCATACAACAAATTGGTTGACCTACCTCTTCCTTCACAATACTCATGCATAAACGTTGGGTGAAATCCCTAGATTGGGAGTTCATATATAAGCAAAATAAAATAATGAAAATAATGAAAACAACAAATCACAATGCACACAGATGATTTATGTGGTTGAGCTTGAAGTCTACATCTACAGGCAAAATTGACTAGAAATTTTTCTATGAATGAAGAAGTTATAGTTCATGGCACGATTCCTAAGAAACCCCAATATAAACCCATAAATAAATAAATAAAACCTATTCTGCAGGTGAGTCAGATTGGACCCCAAAATCGGGTTAAACATTAATGGGGCCATGCAGGTTGCTCTCCAATCAGACATCCAAGTTGAATTCAAGAAACCTCCACAACAACTACCAAAATATAAATACATTGGAAGTGCTAGAGGACATGTAACTTACAGAAGAAAAAACTATGAGATCTATGAAATCTGGTTGCTGCCCCTGTCGCTTTGTATAAACTCGTACAAGACCCATTTCCTTCCACATTTTCGCAAGTAGTCTGTCTAAATTCAGTTCTGTTTAACATAAGAAAACATGCATGCAAATGCTTCTCAACCCATGCACATAAGAAAAATATAATCCTTATATCAATCACAATTTTACATCGAATTATTTTGTCCTCTTATAGGCTCTTTCAGGTTAAAAATTTAAGCCAAATCAGGTGAAAAACAAGCATCTTGGACCCTACATCCCATTTATGTAAGTAACTTACCCAAGTAACTGAAAACTTCATATGATGAAAGCACTAATTTAACCTAGTCTTAATCAACTCAGCCAGGTCTGTACTGATGAAGTTGAATCTACTCACCAAGATGGTCTCCTGGTCGTCCTCAATTTAGGATCTTCGGATCAGATTCACCTGCAATCACACGGTGAGGAGCATCAGTGTGGCACTAGCCTACACCCCTCTGACGATCAAGTCAGTCTTATATCAAAAAGTGTTTCTTAGTTATCTCATTTGGATTTTCTTACCTCCTTATTTTCTTTCTCTTTCCCTTTTATAGATGGGTGTTTTCTGTTATGAGTCCATTACCTCGAAATCTATGTAGCCACATGATATTGTCAGGAATATTCCCTACGATAGTTAAGGAAGGCATGGATGCGGGTTTAGCGGGGCGAGATTTTTCCACTCGCATGATTGTTTTTCACTTACTTCGCCGCTCAGCCATGGTCACTCGGTATAACGATAGGGTTTGCCTGTAGTGCTCGGTCAATTATATGACTCTTAGTTTGTCATTTGGTTCTTGGTCATCAGTCGTTTGACCAGCTCGTTGTGCCTCACTCCTGCCACTTGGTCGGATCTTAGCTAGTTGGGTACTCATGTGGTCCTATTGGTGGTCTGGTGCTTGGTTTGTGTGATCATTGGTTTAACCCAAGCGGGTTACCTGGCTGACGGATTGAACCAGGGTGGTTCACTCGGTCAGTCAACTCGGGCTAGATTCCTCATCATCATCTGCCCCTATTCACTAGTTCATCGGTTTAATCGGACATTGGGAATCTAGAGCGTCGCCTGAGACGATAGGTATGCCGTCGTTTGGGTTTCGCCTTTATTGAGCCCCGCACCATTAACTTGGGTCATCTAATAGTCAGTGGGGGTGATGGGGAAGCCTATAAAGGTTTCCCTTCCCTTCAATCTGTTCATTTACATTCGAAGTCTTTGTTCCTTAAGTTCTTCTTCTTGCTCGCATCCGACCCTCTCTCAAGCAATGTTTGTAGTGCCTTCGTCAACTCGCTCGTCTGGAGGTACCACACTAACTTTGCTACTTACTTTTTTTATCTTAATCTTTATATTTTTCTCTCTCTTTTTAAAAAAATTTCTTCTCCTTTCCTTTTTTCATTCTGAAATGCCCACTCGATCCCCTTTTTTTTTATTATTCATGGTCAATCCTTTACCCTCCTTTGCTTTTAGCTCCTATCTCTTCACCATCCGGCCCTGGATCTCACCAAGGCTCCATTGGGGTTTCATTTAAACCATTTTTTTCTTTCTTTGTACTCATTAGTGTCTGCCTAATGTAAGTGTCCTCCCAATTGAGTTTTTTTTCCCTTCATCGGATCTACGACAAGCTCCTAAGAGTTCTCGGTTCTTCGGTCGGTGTTATCTACACCCTTGGCTACATGAGTACCCATTTTGAGTCTTCCGAGTTTGTTATGGCTCTAGACCACAATCTCGTTAGGGAGGACACCCCTGATTTGGCTCAACCCTTGGAACCCTCCAGGTGGTCCCATTTTGCCAACATTCCTTACACTACCCATGAGGTCTCATCCAAAGTGTCTGAAACCTAACTTAGGGCCTTCGCCAGTATTTCCAAATCCCCACCTTGGACAAGCTAAGGGTTCCTACGTCCAACGAGTGGGCCTATGCCTGTCTCCCCAATGAAGTCTTTGTCTATGAGAAAACATTAGAGGCCGGTCTCCATTTCTCAATCTTGTTGTTCATCCTTCAATTGTTAACTCACCTCTGCCTCGCCTTGGGTTAGACCATGCCCAACGGGTGGAGGATCCTGATCGCATGCATGGTCTTCTGGCCTGCTTGCAACAATGCTTAGGACCACATGACCATCCTCGAGTTTCTTTACTGCTACAAGGCAATTGAGTTTTACTTAGGTTAGTGGTACTTCACTGCTCAGACCCCTGACCGAGCGTTGATTACTGGTCTTCTGACTTCAAACATGGGTTAAAAGAAAAGGTTTTTCTTTGTTTTCGGGGATGGATGAGAGTGTTTCCCATGGGACACGCCTCTTGACCAAGTCCACATTGTCCCTACGATATGTGGAGAGCCTCGTAAAGTAGGTAATTTTCCTTGTCATCCCTCATTCCTCTTTGTTTACTTCAGTCTCGGTTGGGATAACTTGATGTTGACTCTATCGCTTTTATTTTTGTAGTTTTGATTGAGCAGTCATTGTTCGAGGCTGAGCTGACCAAGCTTAGCCGTGCCTTCGTGCACCCCATCAGGGATTATTCCTTGCTAGTGAATCCTGAATCTCTTTCGTCTTATCTATTGGGTCTTGAGCCCCTTTTCTCTAGGCCCTCTGAGGGTCCTGTCGGTCTTCCAAGTTGTAATCTCTTTGGTACTTGAATTTTTTATGGTTCTAACACATTATGCACAACTTTTTTTCAGATAGGTCTACACGACCGTCAAAAGCTTCTTTGGTGAGGGTCTCAGCAAAGAACTCTATGGCCAGTCCCTATAAGCGTTTGAAGTTTTTCCACTATTGCTCGGCCAAAAAGGGTAAACCGAGCGAGGCGCCCACTATAGTTAGCGCCTCAACCATTTTGGCTATTCCATCCATCGTTGACTTGGAGGCAGCTTTGGAAACTATACCCTCGTTCAACAAGTGCATGGCCGATCTCCCGTTGAACGTGTTAAGCGGGTCATCTACCAAGGGCAAGGAAAAAACCCTTCCATCCCTTCTTAGGATGAAGACCAAGAGGTGTCTCATCTACGCTCAGTGCTCTTTGACGGTGATGTGGAGAGCTTCAAGGGCACTGGCTCGAATGCTCTGGCAAAGAGCACTTTCTTTGATCTGGGGAAGGTAATAAAGTATCCCCTTATCTTCTTTTTCATTATTTTCATTTCATTTTTCTTTTATTCATATTTTTCTAAACATTTGTATTTTAGCTTGCAGGTGTTGACAAAGGTTGCAGTTCTCTCTAGCCACCAGCTCGATTAGGAGGCCTACATTGGCGAACTCTAAAAGAAGCTTGCTGAGGCTGATGTCAATCGGTCGGCATTGGAGAGGAAAATTGCCGACACGGAGAACACACTGAAGGGTACTGAGGCAACCCTAGAAGAAGTCTGAGACAAGCTCAAGGGGGAAAAGGTTGGGGCAGCCGTGCTCCAAAGGTCTTTGGACGACCTGAAGGGGGCTTGGGAGGCCGAGAAGGAGAACGTCGCCTTCCAGGGGTCTGATGCCTTCGATGATGCCACCTTATAATATTTCATTAGTGGCTTTGAAACTCTTCGGCATCGGATCCTCCAAGCATACTTGGACCTCAATCTTTCCATGTTCAAGGTCGATGCTGAATCCGAGTTGGATGGGCCAGAGGCGAAGATGGGGGTTGTCAAGGGGGAGCCTGAGAAGGAAGACACCACCTCCTAAGGGTGAAGCCTTTTATTTCTAATTGTTATGTAGGCTGAGGGCCATTTTTGTTGTTCATTTTCTTTTTTGTATATGTAGACCGAGGGTTGTTCGTTGTGTTAATGAAAGCTATTTTCCTTACTTGACGTCTCGCAAAATGTTTGTTTTCTTTTCCTTAGTATGCTCTCTGCTCGTCCATGGTCAATTAGTAGGCCGCTTGTAGGGCGTTTGTAGGACACTTTTAGAGCAATAGTCATTTTCCAAACTTAGCCATTTCCATGGTAAGTCTTCTTCCATGACACTCGAGACTCGTAAAAATTAGTAGACTGATGGTCATTTTTTTAGACTTGGTCGTTTTCATGATTAGTCCATCATTCCAACACTGCTTGGGACTTGTTGTAGATCATTTTATAAATTAATGGTCATTTTACTGGACTTAGTCCATTTTTCTGACACTGTTTAGGGTCTGTTGTAGATTGCTTTTGTAGACTAATGGTCATTTTACTGGACTTAGTCCATTTCTCTAACACCGCTTAGGGTTCGTTGTAGATTGCTTTTGTAGAACAATGGTCATTTTACTGGACTTAGTCCATTTTTCCAACACCACTCGGGGTTTCATTGTAGATTGCTTTTGTAAATCAAGGGTTATTTTACTAGACTTAGTCCATTATTCTGACATCGCTCTGGGTTTCGTTGTAGATTGCTTTTATAGATCGAGGGTTGCTTTATTGGACTTAGTCCATTTTTTTGACACTGCTCGGGGTTTCAATGTAGATCACTTTTGTAGGCTGATGGTCGTTTTACTAAATTTAGTCCATTTTTCTAACACCGCTCAAGGTTTAGATGTAGATCGCTTTTGTACTACACACATTAGTAGACACAAAAACCATATTATTTCAAAATTGAGATTACCTGCTCATTGGTAGCACCTTTTCAAGTGCTCAATGTTCCATGGTTGGGGTAGAGGTCTTCATTCTAAGGTTTCTAGGTAGTAGGTACCCACTTGGGTGAACTTGATCACTTAGTATGGTCCCTCCCAATTAGATCCCAGCTTTCCATCACTTGGGATCTGTGTTGCCATGTTCACTTTTTGGAGAACCAGATCTCCACTGTCAAATCCCCTCAATCAAACCTTTGCATTATAGTATTTCATAATTCTTTATTGATAAGTTGCCACTCGGAGTAAGGCTTCAGCTCTCCTTTCTTCTACTTGGTCTAGGTTCAGTTATAGCTCCCTTTCTGCTTGCTCAGCCTATGTCAGTTAAGTTATAAGGTTCGCTAGACCGATTTCAACGGGTATGATTGCTTCACTGCCGAAGGGTAGAGCGAAGGGTGTCTCTTCGGTGGGGCTCCTAGGTGTCGGCACCCAAATTTTGACTCGGGTCATGTGATAGCATAAGGACAGCATAACAGTTATTAAATGTCAGAACCTTAAGCAC
>JAOXJP010184025.1:0-12400 GCA_025762735.1 Platanus orientalis
ATAGAATCAATGATCAAACATGTAATAGGATTTGAAGGTTCACATGGTACACATAATCACATAGGAGGCATAGAGTTCAATATAATCAATGACTTCAATAGATTTTCACAAAAATTCACATGTATTCTAATGAATCAAATCATATAGATCAGTCAATATTACTTCTAGTGTTCCAATCAAAAGTTAAGGCAAGAATACCTTTCAAATTAAACATAAATAGAATATCTCTTGAAGGATTCACAACTTCACATAGATTTTTAAAGATTCATATGAGTACTTTAGATTTCACATGTTTTAAAGGGTTCCTTGAAGGAGATCAATCCACACAATGTCTAGGATCAATAATCTTTCACAAAATAGGTGTTCAAGTGCATCCTAAGCGTAAGAAACATGAAGATTTACTAAACAAGCTAGAAAATCAAATATCTAATATATTTTAAAGGATTGAATTCAAATAATTCTAACAATCTCAGGGAATTCCATGTATAGCATCCCAAAATCTGAAATCATAAGAGCGATTCACCTCAAATCACACATAGTAAACAAGATTTACTTAATAGAGAAGCTTAGATTCTATTAATCACAAGGTTCAATAGCTCAGAACATAGGTTTTCACATACTTTTAAAGATTCCAAAGAGTTTCCACAAGATCAAAGAAGTTCAAAGAGAGTTTACATGATCAAATCCATAGTAAGCTATATATTCTTACAAAAAAGCTTAATCCAATGATCAAACCATATCTAAAGGTTTAGCCAATCATCTTTTAGAGATTTCAAATGGTTTTGAATGCAAACTCTAAAAATCAAAGAGGGATTTACATCACATCATTCACAGTAAGCTAAATGTTCTTACTAAAGCAAAAATCCAAGGTCTCCAAGCAAAAAACCTTCACTTCAACCTCTACTCACACCTTTGTCCATAAAATAAGCATGGTTCTAACATTTAAAGAATAAAACTATGAAGTTCTAGTAGAAAAATAAGCTAATCTAGAAGAATTTCTATGGTTGGGAGTGAAACTTACCCAATTGGGGAAGAACTCCTTCTTCCTCTTCCCAAAACTCTCCAAGTCTCTCTAACTCTTTCTATTTTGATGCAAAAGAGGCTATTAAGGTTTACTTAACTTCTATTTAGGGTTTTGGGACAAGTTAGGAGGGTCCTACACTCCCTAAAATGAAGAAAAGTTGAATAGGCTTCAAAAAAATGCAAACTAGGTTGATTCGGATCGATCCGAAGGGGTATTGGATCCATCCGCATGGATACTTGATCAATCCGACACTATTCTAGGAAAATTTTTATAAGTCTCTGAGAGCTCAGATCGATCTAGATAGTGGTCGGATCAATCCGCTAAGTTTGGAACCATCCAGCATGGTTACCTTAACCAACTCAATATTCAATTTCCATTGTCGCAGGATCAGAGGTTGTCATGCAAACTGCCATAACCCTCCTTCTAGGACTTTTTGTGTCTTCCCCACAGCTGAATCTAAAAATAAAACTACCACTCTCCATCATCGCTACATCAATACTTCCTTTTAATTTCTAAATTTTGAAGAATTATCTCATACATATGGAAAGCCAAGTTGTCTCCCCAAAAAATTACCAATCAAAGCATTTTATCATTTTTCCATATCCTTCTCATAGATCGCCTTTGACAACATGTCACAATGTCCTCTCCTTTCTCCATTGGTGCAACATAGAATAGATCCATTCCATTTTCTTCCTTAGTGTTTCTTCCAAACAAAGATTTCCATGAACTAGCTCCACTCCTTTTCCTACCATTACTAGGTTGACTTACCATCCTTCCCACTGTCAATATGCGGGTCTTCAACCTTCTCTTGCATTCTAGTATATACCTCTTCTACAATTACATCACTATCGGCTAACCTTGGGTCCATTAGGTTCTCCTTCCTAGGCAGGTTCTTCATAGCCTAATCTTGTGTGGGTACCAGTTTTTGGGGGATCTCCACAGCATCTTTACGATGCAAGAGATCACTCAGGATCATCCTTGCATGGAGCAAGGTGTCTTCTTCCATCTCTAGTGCATAGACCTGTCGATTTCCATACCCTGATTGGTTCGTGGCCATAGCTCCATGCATTGATGCACCAATATGCACTGGACATTCTGGATCTGGAGTCTCCTCATGATTGTCCTCACCAATTAGTTGATCTCCATCATGATCCAGATTATTCCCAAAATGTGAAACTAGTGTCGTCGCCAGATATCACACTAAGTTCGTCTACAGTCACTGCTTGATAGCAACTAGCCCTTATGGTAGCAATATGCAACTAACTAGAGTTTCCATCAAATACCTTGCTAGTAGCCATCCCTGCATATTGCAATGCAATCATAATACTAGGAACTCCATCTGTAACCATGATGGACACGGCATGCATCAGAATCATTGTCGTATTCCCATCAAATTGCTTACTACCGGAACTCATTCCATGTTGCATCACCTTCATGGTAGTGTAGCTAGGGCTTCCTTCCATTTTTGCATGCCTTAATCTTCTCCCACTTGTAACTAGAGAATAGATTGTGGTTCTGACTATGGTCAGATTTTGAAATACGATTGTTTGATCATATTTGAGCCAAAATTAAAGTGGGACCCACAAAATGTTGGAATGAGGAGAATAACACCATATGATTTGTTGCTCAAAACCATTATTGGGTGAATGATAAATTCTCCAAAAGTACCCAATTGATCATTGGTTAAAGGGTGTAAAACTTGAATAGTTCCACATTGGTTAGCCTAGAAAAGTTTAGAGGTTTATATACATAAACTTGGGCCCATAAGGGTATCATAGATTTGTAGAAGAGGGAGGACCAAGCCAACATTGGCCAAGCCCAAACACATACACGTGTGCCGCACTGCACCGAACCAGACAGGGTTGGGTTGGGTCTATGAGAAAAAATAAAATAATTTTTTATTACTATTTTTATTTCTCTCAAAATGGCTAACCTATGGGCCATGTCTATTTGCGTGTTTTACCTTTTTACCCTCACGATTGTTCTAAATTGAACAATCATTAATGTGATCATTTAATTGCCCCTTTTACCCTCTTGTCTATTCTAAACAAACATAAATATGGCTACTCAATTGCATCCTCTTACTTTCGTGTCTATTTGAATAGTCATGAATTGGAAATTTTATGCCTTTATGTCTGTTCTGAACAGACATCATTAGTCTATAGATATTCCATCCCTCCTTCATTTCAAGCATCCGAAAAATTAAGTATCATATAATGCATCATAGTGTTAGTGTACGAGAGAGAGACAAACATAGTTTGATTTGCTAAGCACATAAATTGCAGTACTTCTTTTGTGTGTATTCAATCATTGTATCTTGGGAGGCAAATGTCCAAGAAGTTTGTAAGAACCACTGCTAGGGGCGACATCTGTCTTAAGGACTTAGTGTCAAACACTAGCCTTGATCAATTGTGTTTGTGATTTTTTCAATTCATCTGGTCAAGTAAGTCGTTTTATTCATTTTAATTTTAAGTCTTTTACTTAAATGAAATAAATACTTTTCATTTACAGAATCACGTATCACTAGATATAGAATAACATAGACTACAATTATACCTTCTTAATACTATCCATTTTGGGTTCTTGGAGAGATGTTTGATCTTGATGCCTTCCAGAGAAACTTGCATGCATGATGTCATGGTCTTGTTGTTGTAGAGATATGCAAAACAATTATTAAGAGATGTGCCAAAAGATGCTCTTCATGTATGATATTTTGGGTATTTATAGATGATTTCTAATAATCCTTCTTGTTGTTGATGTTTATCATGTTGTTGAGCTTAAAATACATATAGTGTTGTTGCTACAACCGAATTCCATATTGGAGATCATTATTGTGCTTGGTCAATGATTCAAAAAGAATACTTCTTCATGTTGGAGAATACATTTACTTTTCATCCCCTTACCTAATGCCTTGACTTATGATGTAATTATAGAGATAGAGGAGGCTTACGTACTTTTGATATGCTTAATGCTTTAGGATTGTTACTGTTTTAATGATATAGGCAACTTTGATGATTTTTCCATGAAATTGATTATTCCATAATACTTTTGATTATGTTAGGACTTTATTCATACCTTAACTGCAATACTATACTCAGATTTAACATATTTTGTGATTTCTACGCTTCTAGTCACAAAACAACTCAATTGTAGAAATGATTCAGTCATGAATATAAGGTTATTTGTGACTATTTGCTAATGTTGGGTTTTTTGCAACTGTTCTGAAATTTGTGTTAACAAATGCACCATTGAGATATTCTATCACATAGTAGCATATGTAGTGGCATGATTTTCAAAACCCATTGTCAACATCATAATTTGGTCTAACAAGGACCTAGCTTTCACCTCTACAAATCCCTCCAAAACTTGGGGTTAGGAGTTTCTAAACAAAGAACATGGCTTACCACGAGACTCTAGCTAATGTCTAAGTTGATTTGGTGAAAACTATCAAAAACCATGAGCATTGATCTATTTTGTAGAAACTGAATCTTTCAAAAAATCATGCCTTATCCAAACAAGTAGTAAAGAATAACGCATTTACACCAAAATCCATTATTGAGAAAGGAATGGCATATCCAAATAAACCATTGCATAGAAGAATATTTCAAGAATGTTCTTTTGTTTTGGGTCTCCTAAAATGCACTTGAACTACCCTAAATCCTAAGAATACGCTTTCCATCCCAATTATCAAAATGCCCTTAGGTAAATTGTCCAAAAACCCATTAGGATTACATCATCTATTTAAGGATGATGTAGCCCAAATGTAACGGGCCTATTTCTTTAATTTTAAGACTTCTCTCAATTTTTTGAAGATTTTAAAAAGAAGAAGAATATGAAATAATAGCATTGTAAGTATTTCTCTACCAAAATTTTGTAAACTTTTATTTTCTTAAGCATGTTTAGGCTTAGGTTCATATAGGAATTTGAATAGTTTAGATATTTCTTTATGGATGTTCATGTTTTCAATGATTTTCTCCATGATTCATATATGAATGATGATTCATATTTTAACTACTTTGTGTTGGCAATTTTCAGGAATTTATGTGAAATTAAGTAGATGTTAATTGTGGCTCTTAGATTTATATAGATCTTACTTGCTATATTAATTTCCATAGATCTATGAAGATTAATTATAATTCCTTGCATAATTCCTTGAGATATACTAATTTCATTTGTATATTAGCCAATATGAGTTCATGGTAAGATTGTTCAAGCAATTGGTTTAAAGATTCACATAAAACTCTTGAATTAAATGAATTTTGGTTTAATCTATGATATCTACTAATGAAGATATTGGGATTTGTTGTTTATTACATTAAATCAGTAGGGAACTCATGTTTCTTGTAAATTTTCTTCAATTTGAAGTAATTTTTATTGTTTAATCATGTTGTAAGAATATTTTAGAATAGGTTTTGATGGTAGAATTGTTATGAACAAATATGATTGAATGGAATGATAATCTTTAAAGAATTCATCTTGTATAATCATGTGGGATTTATTTGTCGCACCCCGAAACCTATACCATTAGGGCCATGAAATTCAACATGTGACATTAACATCACTTCACTTTTCTTTTCATTCAATCATTCTTAATCTGTATAATTTTTTTTCTTTTTTTTCATTCATACGCAGTGAAATAATACATCATTCAATTTCCAATTATCACATAATTAATCACATTCTCATAAGTCTGATCTGTATAAAATTTCATAACTCATAAACCATAATCCTGTAAATAATCCATAAACACTGTCCAACATTCCCATTTAAATTAAATAAATAGTCTAATATAATCAAATCCATCAATTGAAATCAAAAACTAAAATCCTTAAACTTATTACATCCCTTAAAATTTAAACTGCAATAACTGAACTAAAATAAATAAAGTCCCTAATTCAAATAACTAAAATAAACAAGTATCCAGTCTCTAATTGTCTCTATCTATAACGGCTACTCCACAGTTTTTTCATCATCTATAGTGTTAGATTAGGGTAAGTTTGACAAACTTAGCAAGAAAATAGAAAACTATGAAAATAGTGGATCAAGACAGCATGATTACATAAATCAAATAGATAATTTCATATTTACTAATCAATATATAGAACAATTTATAAATCAACATTATACATTAATAAGCATTTAATAAAAGTTACAGGTTCATGTACAAAATAGAAATCTATGCTAACATATACTTTTACATTAGCAAAATGGAGGAATCAGATCATGTGACATATCATAGCCAATACAAAACAGTGCAGAACATATATCTAATATCACACCAAAACATATAACCAATTGCACCATTTAAACCCTAGTGAGAACGGTCCAGGTCGCACCATTTAAACCCAAGTGAAAAGGGTCCAATTCACACCGATTATACCTAGGTAAGAAGGGTTACTACTATCACCTATGTGGCTAGTAGTAAGGATCCATAACAATTCATTCCATATACCTAGTGAGGTAGGTTCTATCAATAATTCCCCTTAATGGGAAATGTGGCTTTCTAACAGTACATATCATTCTCTTGCAGTTCCAATCAAAACATATAGTTCATAGAAGAAACATAGGACAATTATTTACATTAACTAAGTCAAAATAAAATATAAAAACATGCTTGATCCAACTAGGTACAATCTATAGAACATCTTTTCAAAGCATATCAAATCTATACAAAACAATTCTCTTGAGAATCACTAATGATTGGTTGTAAAAGTCAGCATCTTCCTTTATAAAATAGGATTTAAGATTACTAAGGATAAATCAAAGGACTAGGCATATAATTTCTTGCAAATCAGTAGATTATTACCTCTGAAATTATTTAGAAAATCAAAACAATTCTTAGAATAACCTTTACAATTTTAGGAATAAAACTGTCTTTTAAAACTTTGGATTTTCTGTTAAAAACATAGTTCTACATGTATTAACAATACAAAAGGGATTCAAATTGATGATTCAACTCTTTAAAATCATATATATTTGAAGACAAATCACTTTTTAAAAAATTTTCTTGTAAAATTATTTTATCTCTTTCGAAGTCCTTTAAAGAAGGATTTAAATCTGGTTAAAAAAATGATGAAAACCTTTACAAAATGGTATCAATTAAGTTCTAGGGACCAAAATAATGAAAACAAAACAATAGTTTAGATGTGCTCTTACCTCTTAGTGTGCCAAAATCATTCATAACTTTGTTTTTCTAAAAAATCCCCATAACTTTAGCAAAACCTAACTTTTCCTCTTCATTCCTCTAATTTTTCTCTTCCTCTTGCTCTTTGATCTTTCTCTAGGGTTTCTAAGTCTCTTTAGGTCAAGTTCAATCTATTTTATAGACCTACACAAGGCCTTACACTATTTAAAAACTCGAGAAGCAAAGGAAGACTCACAATAGCAACTTTCCCATTTAGGTCTTGAGCCCGGGCAATCAATCAGGGGGTGCCTAATCAATCGGGCTGCTTGGCCAATTTATCCGGCCTCCCCTGATCGATTGGACCAGAGCCCTATAGTCTATTTTTTTTTGTTAGACCTTTGCTCACTTTTACCTATATCTTTTTTATTTGGTGTCTGTTGCTCTTGCCGTTTGTTTTGTTTGACTCTACACTTTCACACCTATCCATTGGTATACGTTTCACTCACAAATTCTTTCTACTTTTTTTGGTGTTTCTTTAAATTTGTGCCAATTTACATATCAAATTATGTGCATTTAAATGGTCCTAAGTGTGTACCAAACCTAAGTCGCATGTGTAAGCATTCTAAGTGTGACATGGTGTGGCATGCTACATAATTGAAGCTTAGAATTTTGGAAAACAAAGGAAAAAATAAAAGGTTTGGACATAGAATCTCTCCAATATCATGGTCTTTTATAGGACCACTTGCCAATGGATGGTCCTATAGATGACTATTGGGCAAGGCTGGTGGTAGTCTAGACTATTGCCACTTTGAGGCTGATGGTCCTCTATTCTACCCTCAGCTACAGTTATTTAGATGATTGATAAAACACTAGGAGAAATTCTAGTTGGTGGTCATCCAAACAACCACCCACTCAAGAACCATAATAATCCAGATGACCACTAGCCCTAGATGAGTCAGGTGTAGTCCTCATATTGATCGCCCGTTTTAGAAATCCACCATATTTGCATGTATTAACCAAAATACCTATAGATGGTTCCCCACGTGTTTCAAAATTTGAAATTTTAGCATAATATTATAAATTTTACATGCAATTATGAATAAAAATGAAAGTAAAGGGTTTAATGAACGATGAGAGTGTGAGGTTGCGGGATTCAAATGTATACACAACCTAAGACAATGCATCTCTCATAGAATCATGTCTATGTATTTTCACACAAGGTAACTAGCACACTCCTATTCAATTACATGTACACCCAAGAAGACACAACTTTCAAAGCTCTAAGCATGTATAAAATCCCAACAACCAGCTCTTGGTAGCATGAAGAGAAACCCTCGCTTCTATAAATAGTTTACAAGCACTATTCAAAAGTAATATGGGGATTCAATCCCTCGATGGAAAACCTTTAAAGTTGCGATGTTAGACCCATAGAATACAATAAATGATATGATATGATGGGAAAATTAGGTAACCATACATGTTATAGGTGGTTAGTGTCCTAACACCTTCCCTAACCGTAATTGAACCCTTGAACCCACCTCTAAATTTGGTTTAACCTATTCCTAGAATATTTTTGGGTCTTCATTAAGGAAAACCTGGAACATTGTCTAATCACACCTCATTGACTAGTGGTGCTAAATCCACACTTAAACCTAAATCAGATCATGCACATGCATTAGGAGGACCCCATCATCCCACACTTGCATAGGACAACACTGTCAAGTGAAAGGGGTGACCACATCGTCTTTCCAGTGCTCAAAGATTTTTCAGTGACTTCATTGGAGACATTTTAACATTTTCCTACAATTAGAAGTTTCAAACCAGTCATCCCATCATTTTCATATATAAATTAATTTTCTTGTTTATTGATTTGTTGTACATGTGTTTGGTTGTACTAACATGTTATTTATATTTATTTATTTGTATTAACATGTTATTAGAGCATGCATTTGTCTTTTCACACTAATAAAAACATACCATTCTCCCAATCCAAAACTACCATTAAAGCTTCAAATCTCAATGAAAACAAGGAGGAAGAATTGTACCAATAAAGAAAAGGTTGTGAAACAACCCATAGTGAAGCAAGTAATCGAGAGATGAGGGTGAGATAATCACAAAGAAAAATAGGGCTATAGCATAGTTAGATCTTAGTTTGACATGTTAAGAATGTGATGTAACATGACCAAGATGTGTCCTGACATGTAAGAAGTACGATTCGAGAAGGGAAATAACTTGTAAAGATAAAGTGTGAGGAAGACAATAACAAAGTTTTTAAAACCTTTAAGATCTTTGCATGGTCTCACTTATGAGTTTTGTTACCAAGACTTCTCTTGCATTGTTTCTTTATGAAATTACATATTACTCTATATATGCATTGATTTTAAGTAACGTTTCGATTCCAAGGATTTTATTTTGGACCTAATCACTAGGTGGCATTAATAGGTTAAGACAACACCAGTTGCCCACTAACCCTTGATATCCTAGGGGATTTTTGAGAGCTAACTCTTGATGCTCCAGGGGACTTTTGTGGGCTAACCCTTAATGCCCTAAGGAATTTTTATAGGATGTATTGGTTTTATGACCCCATTTATGGACCCAATCACTGGGTGACACTAATAGGTGAAGACAGCACCAATTCCCACCAACCCTTGATGCCTTGGTAGATTTTTGCAGGCTAACCCTTGACGCCCTAGGGGATTTTTGTGGGCTAACCCTTGATACCCTAAGGTACTTTTTGTGGGTTATATTGGTCTTATGACCTCATTTATGGACCAATCATCGGGTGACATTAATAGGTGAAGATGATACTAGTTGTCCACCATTTCAGTTTGAGAATTCAGTTTTGTTAGGAACCTTACATGGGTTATTCAAGATTTTCGTTTTGTAGAGACCCTAAATGGGATACATGATTTTAGTTTTGTTAGAGACTCTATATGGGTTAATCCGTTGGATTTGTTGCGAGGTGCTTTGATGAGATTTGATTTAAGAACCCTACATGGGTGAAGTTGTTTTGATCCGAGGTGTGTTTTGGTGGAAACCCTTCGTGGGTTACATGAGTTGAGAGTTGTATTAGGCTTCCATGAGCATGCATCAATTTTGATATCTATTAGTTAAGGAAACTTATTTTAGAGGTGTTAAGACCTACTTATCTATAAGTACTTTTGAAGCAGCCATTTATATTACATGTTGCACTTTCCTTATGAGTTACACTTTGTTGATTTCAATTATAGATTGACTATTGTTAATTTGGCTTATTACTTCTACACCCTTATTAGATTCTGATCATTATGGTAGTTAGTTGACTCTTATATATTCATCAATTCTAATTTTGTATCATTTCGTACTCATGACATTCGATTTATTCTGTGGAACATTATGTATTTTCTCACACGGATTTTATAGTTTACCCATGTTTTTAACACCATTTCAGATTGTGCTCTATAGTATAGGATCTTTTGCAGGTTCAGTTCAAAGAAATGGTTCAGTTCATGTTACTTCCTTTTGTCTGTTTATTTTTAGCACTCATGTATAAGACAGTTTAGGTTTTGAGATACGATTTGATTTGGTTAATTAATAGTTTTACTTGAGGTGCTGAGCATGATGTTGGCTAGTTTTGATAGCCTATGTGATAGTACCATTTAGATGCTTATGGGTATGTTTAGTTGGATGGATGAGATTAGTAGTTATTTTATATGGATAATGGAGGTTTTTGTTATATTCTGCTGCATAGTTTAGAATGTGTATGTTTATATTCTGCTGCACTTTATGGATGAATATTATTATCTTATGATTATACTTTCACTATGACTGTTTGGTAATTAAGGATAGTAATTGGATAAAACAAAGAAAAAGAATAAAAAAATGTATATACGTTATAAATCAGCAAGTTAAGTAAGAAACCCCTTCCTTAAGGAAAGAATAATGTTATATTCCGAGATCCATGACACCTCACACATGCGTTCCCGCATTATTACCCTAATCTTTGCGTGTGGGTTTCAGGGCATGACAATTGTCTTGAAGAAAAGCATGATCCGTGATTTGAAAATTGTCACCTCATTTTCGACATAATTTTTCCAACACCAAAAACCTTTTTTTTTTTCCTCAAAAGACACTACCCAAATCATCACTCTAACCTAATTTATTCTTTTCCAAATCAACTAAAGCAGTAAAGTGGTAGTTAAATGTCCGACAAAGAGTGAATCCCACCTTTACAAAAGGAGGAAATTCCAACATTTTTTTTAATTACAGATTCAGATTCTATCGTTATTCATTATCAACAACCCAATTTCCAATGCACACATCTTTACCAAAAATAAATAAAAAGAAGTAATTCCAATGCACAGATATATCATTTTTTTTTTGATAAACTCAAAACCAGCACCGATATATCATCTATGTAGTGACTCTACCTGCATCTAAAATTTTTATGGATGAATGTCATTTTACTTATTAGGAAGCTAAAATTATGAACCATTTTTTTCTATATTAACCACTCGCAAGTTGAATTTGGATTGGCTCTTTTATTTGTCCCTATGAAAAGAAATTAAAACAAGAATTTTGGAATTTCTTGGTCAAAACAGCAGCTGGGTCAGGTTTAAATCACTATTCTCAATGTTTATATTCCACTAGGACCAAAACAAGCACCCTGGCAATTATGTTGAGAGGGAGAAAGAAGGGAGACAAAAAGGGCAACAGCTGCGAGGAACAGATTATTTGTATTAAGCTGGACTTGTAATCACGTCAACAGAGAGATACAAGCACGGCACTCATTTATAGTTTTAGTACAAGCCCTAGATATTAGTTGTTTATTTATGGTTTTAGAATGAACAATAATCTATTCATTCATTGTCATAGTATGCTTCCTAGCTGTTGTCGGTCCAGAATTGAGCTTGAAGATAATCCACCACTTTCTTGTCAACTTGGAACGCTTTGGCAAGAACATCATCCTTGATGGGAGGGTTAGACCCGAAGACGGCATTAGCAATGGTGATGACACCAGGGTTCTGACTACTTAGCCCAGCAATGGCAACAGCATTGCCGTGTCCCGTATTGAGTTGGAAGTGAATGAGGCCTATGGGGAACACGAACACATCTCCCTTGTTAAGAACCTTGGTAAAGAGGCGGTTATCAGGGTTCGAGGTAACGAAGCCAACATAGAGAGTACCCTCCAAGACAGCTAGGATCTCAGTGCCTCGAGGGTGTGTGTGAGGAGGGTTGAGACCGTAGGGTGCAAAGTCTATGCGAGCCATTGA
>JAOXJP010184036.1:0-12400 GCA_025762735.1 Platanus orientalis
TTCAAGAAATGGACATTTTGTAGAGAACCATAATTGTCAATTTTGCAATAAGCCTCTACTCATGAGCCATTCACATTCAGATTTCTTATCTTCTCAATCCTTGACCATCCAAAAGCAAGCCTCAAAATCTTCAATAAGCCTTTCTTTTAGCAAAGCAACTGTTCAAGTTATGAGAAATTCAAAGCAAAGTCAACAATACACAAGTCAAGCATTCAACCACTTGGAATAAGAACATGTACTTTGTCCAGTCACCTTCCAAAAAGCCCAGACTTATTTGAATACAGGGGAAAAAAAGGAACAAAGCAATAATGCAAAGCTCAGAATGAAAACCAGAAATGGCATTTTGACCTAGCCCTAGTAATACAGAGGTAAAAAAGGGACAAAGATAAAAGAAACAATACAAAGCTTAGAATGAAAACCATAAATGGCATTCTCACCCAGTTTTGGTAAACAAGGGAAAAAAGGGAGCAAAATAAAGTCAACACTAAGGATGAAAACTAGAAATGGCACCTTGAGTCAAGTCAAGTCAACCAAGTCATGAGCACATATCTACAAAGATCATCTTTTGACAAAGCAAGAATAAATACCTCAAACATAGGCCTATAATCTCAATCCCTCAAACAAAGCACGTTCAAATGCCCAAAGCTTATAAACCTTTCATACCTAAAAAAATAGGTTTTTTGAGACCTAGTTTTGGGGAATATTTATCGACTTGTGTTTGAATTTTGTATTCATGATATGAAGCCAAAATTTTTTATATGTTGTTTATATATGTACTGCCTACTAGCATGCCAAATTTTAAAATTTTTAAACACCCTTAATGGGTCCAAATGGCCAAAGTTAGGCTACTGGATTTTCTGTCCAGGCCTAATGCCTACTTTTTAATTGAATTAAAAAATAAGAGTTGAAAAAATAGGCACATGGACAAACAGGCATTAAACAAGTATAGACTTATTATATATGGTTGGAAATATCTCTCTCTTAGCTTTCCAAATTGACTAGCCAAGCTTAAATAAGAATTTTGTGGAGAAAGATATGCCCTCTAAAGGGCAGACTGTTCATACCTAACGCCTGTTTTTTAATAAGAAAAACTAGTATATGAACAAACAAGCATTAGACAAGTATAAGCTCATTACATATGATTGTAAAGATCTCTCTCTCAGATTTCTAAATTGATTAACCATGCTCAAATCATAATTTTATGGAGAGAGATATGCCCTCTAGAGTGTAGATTGTCCATGTCCAACACCTATTTTTTAATCTGTTAAAAAATAGGCATTGACGAAAAGACTGACTTATGGACAAACAGGCGGTAAACAAATATATGCTTATTAAATTTTGTTAGAAATATCTCTCTCTAAGCTTTCCAAATTGACCAACCATGCTCAAATCAGAATTTTTTGGAGAGAGATATGCCCTCTAGAGTGCAGACTGTCTATACCCAATGCCTGTTTTTTAATCTGTTAAAAAATAGGCATTGATAGAAAAACTGGCTTATGGACAAACAGGCCTTGGTAAAGTATAGGCTTATTATATATGGTTAGAAATATCTCTCTCTAATATTTCTAAATTGACCAACCATGCTCAAATCATAATTTTTTGTAGAGAGATATGCCCTCCAGAGTGCAAACTGTCCATACCTAATGCTTGTTTTTTAATCTGTTAAAAAATAGGCATTGACAGAAAAACTAGCGTATGGAAAAACAGGTGTTAGACAAGTATAGGCTTATTATATACAGTTGAAAGATCTCTCTCTCAGATTTCCAAATTGACCAATCATACTCAAATTAGAATTTTGTGGAGAGAGATATGCCCTCCGGAGTGTAGACTATCTAAACCCAACGTGTGATTTTTAACTTGTTAAAAAATAGGTGTTGATATAAAAAGTAGGCGTTCGAGGAATTTAGGTGTTGGGATTTTGGACCCATCCTAGTGAACCTTAACCTTCTCTAAAGTCTATACACAAGCAACTAACATCTTGAAATTCATCCACGTGCTTAGGCACTTCTGTAGGCCTTGTTTCCAAGCGTTAGGATGAATTTTAAGTGTTAGACCTGTAAAAGTCAAATGAAACCCATCTTCAAACCAATCTATTCCATAGACATACTCTAGGAATCTCTTCATTGCAAATGCCTCTTTCAACTTTCCCAATAATCATAGTAAGGTTAACTATACACTTGTGATCTCTAAGTATATTAGATACCCGAACTTTACTTGGGAGACAACGCTTGAGTTATGGCTGCTATGTCAGTGCGACCAGGTCGAGTCAACCTACTTGTTCACTACATTTCAACCCGTCCTAACTTTTTACGGTCTTCACCTTACCTTAGGGTCATATCACAATGGTTTGCAACCTAAAGACCCTGACATTTGGCCATAGCCCAGTTAGGTTCTCAAAACCATGCACATTGATACAACATAGTTCTGACCCCCATTTAGATAACTTGCCTACATTTTTCAATAGCACAGAGTACTCTATAAGTATACAAACAATCTAAAATGAATTAACCCTATATCACTCTCACAATCAGTAGTACTTGACTACCAAGATTGACACACACAACAAACCCCTAAAACTACATACAGTTTGATCCCGAAAAAACACTAGGATCACACTGAACCATATAAGATCGAGTATGTAGGCAGCTTGGGACCATGTCTCAGGTGAAACTATAATGATCACACAACGGGGGTGGTCCAGACCAATAACTCTACATTTAACAAAGCATGGACTTTAGCATAATTTGAAACATATATAAATGAGAGAAGCCACGCTAAAAAAGAGGGTATTTGGGGTGCCTAATACCTTTCCCAAATGTAAATAAATAACTTACCCTTTATCTTAGGAATGTAGACTAGTATTAGGAGTTAAACCCCTAGACCTTCAGGTCTAGACTTCTCGTCTTCACCTAAAGAGGAGAATTGATGTCTAACTCCGTCGGTTAACCTCAAGTTGGTGGCGACTTCCAAAAAAGCCCAACCCTCCTGTAAAAGGGTTAGCGACCTTTCACGGACCAGTATCATGCGTCGAAGAGTGGGCCTAAAAACCACGAGCGGGTGGGGGAATCTGAACCCCTCCTGAATGCCAATGTCCACAGGCATACACCTAACTCTCTACAAAATTTCAGGTCTTTTAGACCCTTTGTGATACCCCAAAACCTTAAAAAATAGGCTACTGGTTTTTTACCCGGAACCAATACGCTTGAATTTTAAGGTATACTTGAATTTTAAGGTACGCCTAAACTTTAATTGAATTTAATTTCAAGAATATAGTCTAATTTTAAGCATATCCCACCCTAGCTCATTATACCTTGTTGGAAAGATCTCTCTCTCTCAACTTTCCAAAAGGACCAACCATGCTCGATTCTGAGTTTTGTAGAGAGAGATATACCCATTTGAATGCGGACTATACAGAGTACGCTTAAATTTTAACTGGGTTAAAATTCAGGCGTACACACTGAATTCAAGTGTACTAGCTATTTCAGGCATACAAATAGTACATAACCCCTATTCATTATATCTATTTGGAAAGATCTCTCTCTCAGCTTTCTAAAGAGTTTAATCACGCTCGATTATGAATTTTATGGAGAGAGATATGTCCGTTTGAGTGTAGATTGTCCAGCATACCCCTAAATCTTAATACTGTTAAAGATCATGCGTATATGAAGTTCAGGCGTACTAGCCTGAAAACCCTATCTTCCTATCTTTGTGTGTCCCGTGGTAGGAAAAGACCTATATACCTTTAGAAACCCTCAAGAAAAGATTTTTAGACTCTTGATTTTACTGAAACCACTGAGTGGGTTCCATCCGGAATAGTATGCCTGAAATCACATCATTGTGAGAGATTAGGCATACTTAAAGATTAGGTGTACTGACTGAGAAATTCCAATTTTACCCCTTTTGATAAATCAGAAGGTGGGGATGAAGCCCCATACTTTTAGAGCCATAGGAAACCCTTGTCTAGCCTTTGACCATAGACTAGGCCCAGTATCAAACATTTAAGTGTCTAACACCTAAGTTTTACCTAGGAGACAACACTGGTGTCGTGGCTGGTACGTCCTCACGATCCGGCTACGTAACCTGACCCAATCACTATCTTTCAATCCTTCCCAACTTTTTACAGTCTCCACCTTACCCTAGGGTCATGTAGTATTGGTTCACAATCGAAAGACCTTGGGACTTAGCCATAGCCTAATTAAGTCCCTAAAATACTCACATTGGTATAATGTAGTCTTGACCCCCTTTCACTAACCTATTTCAGCAAGGAGGATTACTCTATAAGTATACAAATTCCCTAAAATAAATCTACCTTGAATCACTCTCACAGTCAGACGTACTTGATTACTGAGATTTGCACACGCAACAAACTCTCAAAACTACATGCAGTTTGATCCTGAAAAAACCCTAGGAACATCGAACCATACAAGATTGGGTATGTAGGCAGCTGAAGATTATGTCTCAGGTATAATTGCAATGATCACACCACGGGGGTGGTCTAAACTAATAAAAATCAAAAGAACATTATCTCTTCATTTTCTCTTACTAGCACTTGAAAGTTTCTAAGTTAAAGGGGCCACCCTAAAAAGGTGGGTAATTGGGGTGCCTAACACCTTCCCTAATTGCAACTAAACAGCTTACCTGAATCTCTAAAGACCCAAACTAGTTCAAGAGTCAATCCCTAGACCTTTGGGTTTAACCCGGGTTGCAACGCCCGCAATATTTTTTTTCCCTAGAAAGGAGGTAGATGTCTAACCCCGTCTATAAAAACTCAAGTTGTTGGCGACTCCAAACCAAAGCCTAGAAGCCAACCCAAGTTGGCAGAGTGCGGTTCCCCAGAGTGGGGCAAGCAGACCATGTGATCTTTCCGCGATGCCCACAAATGTGTATAAGAAATAGGGGAGATACATTCCCACTTCAACAAGGATTCAAGAGAAAAGAGGAGTTTGTCTTCAAAAAGGACTCAGCTATAGCTCATTTTCACATCTATATATACCTTCCAAAGAGACTGAATCACAATTCTTTGACTCTCTTATATTTCCATATTGCTTTCAAGCTTGTGCTATCCAAATCTGGGTAAGTTCTACATCTTCTTCATCCTCTAAGTTCTACAAACCAACAAGTTTCTCTCTTCTAAATGAGGCATCAAGTTTATACACCTTTGCTCATCCCTTTCAAGGAAGACAATACAAAAGCTTGATGTTGAAGAAAGCCATGGCTAGGTAAGATTTAAGATTTACTTTGGTGTTTAAAGCAAAGTTTGTATTTGATATTCATATTAATAAAAAGCAAAGTGTTCATTTTCTTCCCATTTTCCTCTCTTTTATGCAACTTTCATATTTCACAAGTTGAATAACTTAAGATAATCAGAGGTTTGTTGTGCTAAACATCAATAATTAACAAATCCTTTCACAAGGATATGGAAAATTAGTTCCCACAAAAATAATAAACTAGCCTACAAAATAGCTGGGTAATTTGTTCACTTTAAATTTTGGATCAATACAATACAAAATTTGGTGTTACAAATTTTTGGCATGCCCGGTGGGACTATATTTTCATCTCTTTACAAGTTTCATTATACGAATGGGTGCCCCTTCTTCTCATAGTTATCCCATAAAAGTTGTAATTGTGGAGCCTTCTCTTGGCACCCCGCGAAGCCTTTTGGCTACATCATCATCAACACCCAAATCATGGTTGAGGCTTTGATCTCCCCACCACCCATTCTCATGGTTGAGGCTTCGGTCTCCCAAACAACACCTAAGGTTTAGACTAGGGTCTCCTAACCAAAGGTTGAGGCTATAGTTTCCCTATCACTAGCAAGGGTAGAAGCTTTGGTCTCCCCCTAGGTAGTTGTGGTGATGCCAATATCCGTTAAGGGTAATGCTCCCACAACCCCAAACAAAACTGCTTTGGTACCTACCAAACCAAGGGGTTATGTTGCCAAAACAACCGTAAGCAACTTGAAGAAATAGTGGGGGGCTAAGTTTTGGCCATATTCCAGAGAAAAGGTCATTCCAAGTCAAGAAAAATCACAAAATTATGATTCGAACAAAGTACCAAAATTTCACTTGCCAAGACTAAACTTGGTGAATGGTGAGGTTTCTCCCAATTCGTCGGACTCAACTCTCATGAATGGTGGAAAAATCTCACACTCGCAGAAGAAGGTGCATTCGCACAAATAACCATATTCGTGGGAAAAATCATTTGCGAATGAAACATGAAATTTTCATTCATGTACATCAACATTTGCGAACTAGGATCATTCGCTCATGCCAGCATTCATGGGCTAGAGGCATTTGCACACTCCCACATTCGCAACTAAAAGTCATTCGTGAATGGACATCTCCATTAGCGCACTCCTCATTGCCTAGATGTGGACCAAATTCAACTACTATGCACGTTACCCTCATAGGGTTTCCTATAATGATGAGAAGCAAGACAGGTAGGAAGGATGTGAAATAAGAAACCTAGACTTAAAAAGAATTCATGTAATAACAAGAAGAAATCTAAACCAAAATCTTCAATTGTGGAAATTACATTAAAAAGAGAGCAAGAACTAGGCAATATCACTATTCAAACTGTCTGCACATGCTGCAATCAACGTCAAGCTCAAGATAGCAGGGAGTTTAGGAACTCAATGCTCTTAACCAGGTTTGAACCTTTAAGGGGCTTGAGGATAGCAAAGCACCTAAAAAAAGAATGATATTGTCTCCCGAACAGAAATATCGCATAAAGGTAGGGGCTAAGGTTTGTAAAATCATTTACGATCAACAAGAACTTGGCAACATACCAATTAATACACTTCCACCATGGCCACACCTACAAAGGATCAATCCATCATTGCTATCCTATATTGAAGGGAGCACGGGATATACACCTTACGTTAGAAAAAAAATGATCTTTGCATCCAAACAAGATGATCAAGTGGTAGTAATGGTCACTTAAGCGCGGAAAGGAGCTCTCGCCAATACCCCAAGCCCATTTGGGTCACATCTGTGAGTTATCAACTCTATCGGCTTGATGACTAGGAACCAATTAGTAGCAAGTACTAGAATACTAAGAACATTGGCAAGAGAATTACCTATCAATGGGAGAACTCTAGAAAACTCCCTAATTGAGATTAATCAATAGCAAGTGGTTCTACCATTGGGGATATAATATAATGTGCTAAGTGAACCAAAATGTAAGCAAGTTTCAAAAACTGCAAGTGTAAGACAAGGAAAAACAAGTGAAGAAAGTGTCAACAACTGAAGAAAGCAAAAACAAGTGTAAATAAGCATAAATAGGTGTAATTGATTTTAAAGGCCTCATTATTGAAAATATGAATCTGTTAAAATTGATGGAAATGTTCATAAGACACATAAAAGGAGTGAAACAATGATAAGAAGGAAAAAAATTTTGGAGAAAAAAATAATATTAATGAAAGAAAGAAAATCATATAAGCTTAAAAAATAAAGTTATAAGTCATGTAAAGAAAAGAAAAGTGTAAAAGCAAGGAAATAGAAATATCTAAGTTCTACAAGTAAGAAGAAGTCTATAACTTACGTAAAAAAAGAAAGTTTCATGAAAGAAAAAGAAAATATATAAGTTACTAATAAAAATATAAGTCCTTCATATGAGTAAGTAAGAAAAATGTCAAGAAAAAAGTGAAAGAACATACTCTTGAAAATGAAGATAAAAATCCCTAAGCTATGTAAGAACAAAGAAAATGTATGATGACCCTCCTATTAGGGTACAATTCAATGGTAAGATAATCAATGACAAGTGTTATTGAAAAGTGATAAGTAAATATTAAGAGAATAATAACGAAAACCAATAAGTGGTAAGTGGAACATGATTGATGGTAAGTGAGTAATATGACAAGTGCCAAGTAAAAAATCGAAGAACTAATTTGAAGTATTGATAAATGAAAAAGAAATAAGAAATAAGAAAGGAATAAGTAACCTAGTCATTGTAATTAGTGGACTACGTAAAGAATATGTGATACATGACGAGTAGTGAATGACCCAAGTAAATTGAAAATAAAAGATGATAACAAGTAAAAGAGAAATGAACAATGTTGAATGAATAATATGGTAAGTAACATGAAAATGATAATGTAAATGATAAGTACTAAGGTAATTATAAACTTGTTGATTATACAAGTAGAATTTCATATCTCTCATCATAAAAATGCTTTGTTATGATTGTAAATTGCTTAAGGATATTGCATGCGTACCTTGAAATGAGTTGTATATGCATATTCATATTAAGGAAGTGTAGATTATGCATGAAGAATGATATAAAATACTTATTAGGATGTACATTAAGTATCTTTATCATGGATGGATTAAGAAATGCTTACTATATAATTGGATGCACACCTTGTCATGTAAAATATATTAAAAAAATATTTTAGATTAATAGAATTATGCATATTGCTATGCATAGATATTATATGATGAATCATTATGATAAGTTGCATATATCTTATAATGCATTGTAGTTAATAGATGTATACTTGCACATATCAACATATTAAAAACTAGATGTAATTTATATGAAAGTATGAAAAATATTTTATATTGAAAAGATTCATGCTCTACTTGTCTAGTTCCATTATGTAGGTTTTTGTATACCTACTTAAGAGTCGTGGAACTCACTCTTTCATACTATTTTTCAAATGAAATTTAGTACATATGTATCTTTTGGAGCACTTGAAATTCAGGGAAATGCATGTGTGTAGATGTCATTCTTGTGTTTTAACTTTCAACACTATTATAGACTTTGTTTTCATATTAAATGTTGTTTATTTGAGATGAATTAACTTTAATACTTAGTACTTATGGTTTGTAAACTTTACGTTGTAGACATTGGTTTAGAGGCTTATATCTCCTATGTTGATGATGGGAGGTAGGGATATAGATATTAGCGTGTTATACATTTATGTTTTTATTTTCACTGTATATTAAAGATTTTGGTTAGTAGCAAGTATGCCGTTCTTATTCTGTTGCATATGTCATGTTTAAGATTTAAGGTTATGTTCTAAGTGAACCTACAGGATAAGATTAAAGTGAAAATTTTATATTGAATGAAGCATGGATTCGATTTGTAGCAACCTAGATTCACGCCTATATAAGACCTCCAATTTGACATCGTTACAGTTTAACTTAATTTTTAGTATATATGATGAATTATGGGTGTTGGACCAACCCAAGGCCTATAACTTACGTTAGGCCATGTTTGGGCATTGAGGTCTATGTTTTACTAGACCCAAGCTCATAATATCTTAATAATAGGCCCTGTTCCAGGCCTACTATGGTACAGCCCAGGCCTGGTCCATGGGCACCCCTTTGGTTGTAATGCCTTTGGGTTAGGCCTTACTCACTGCAACATGTGCCTTCGGTTAACATGAGGACTCATATTCGAATGATTGTTTGTGCTGACACAGACTTCTGTAGGCGTGCCATTGATTGATACATGATGTGTTTTTTATTTTGATATATCTTTTTGACCACCTATTTTTCAAATGAACACTTTTTTTGGACGCTCTTACCCCAACACAACCAGTGTCAGCTTATAATTCACCATATACACTGCAGAGACTTTTTCATCACAGAACATTTGCTGGGCATTTTAAGGCACCCACTGGTATGGTTCTGTCATTTGAACACATTTAAATGCACGTGGAAATAACATGCTGGATATGAAAACCCTTTCATTCTTAGAAGTTTAAATTCAACCATTCAACCACCATTAAAGAAAACACTGGAAAATTATCATATGGGAGATTTATCTTCTGAAAGAACAGCAAGTTCATTAATCACTTAAAAGGAAAAAAGCATCTTTGTAGTGTTTTGGTAAACACACCACCTCTGCTAGTTCTTTTCGTCCCTAAACGCCTTTTTTTCCACGTGGTTGGGCACGCGATAATACCTCTTCTCTCATGTTCTCATTGTGACGTATAATATACGAGCCACTACTCTGTTAATAAGGGATTAAAAGGTTCTTTAGGATTAACGTGGTAGATCCTTGATAGTCAAGTCAAGTAACAAGTTTAAAAAAAGACTTGGTAGATCTGTGCTTACCAATGCCAAGTCAATTAACAAGGCTAAAGAATGACTCGGTAAGTAGGTAGATCCTTGGTTGCCGGTCTCAAGTCATTCAACAAGGTTAAAAAAACTTCATTAGCATTGACTTGGTAGATCCTTGGTTGACGAGTCTATTAAAAAGGTTAAATCTTAAAAGTGTATGTCACTCAAAATTAAGTTCATGCGATCCAAAAGATGATATCTTAATGCAAGTGCCTGCTGGTGGCGGTAGGAACATTTTGGAAGAGCCTGACCTAGATTTTAAAACTTAATAAATCACCCGAAAAATTATCCCGGATCCTCTACGGTTCGTGACGGTAGAGGAGTTTGAACTGAAGAGGAGGCTCCTTCTCAGAAAATAGGCTGGACTTAATCGAATTGGCTGAATTTAGGATAGACTCTGCTGGTTCTATCCTAGTAATAATGTAAACTTCTTGGAAATATTATTTTTAACAACGTGTTACTATTAAATGTTTTCGTTATATTATAATTTAAAATTTAATTTATTGACTTGCAAGTGGAATCACAAATCATTCAATATACTAGGGTTAATTTCCTGGTTCGTGAGCACTCGTCTGATGTGACTGCCTCCTTTGGGTGCCCTATATAAAGCCATCTTCGGTGCTCTATTCCTACGACAAAGTAAGCGAGCGAGTCTCAAGAGTGATAAGAGCGAACCAGTGAGCGTGAGTGCAATTGTGAGTTGCAAGTTCTGATGGCTGTGATCTCAATAAGAGAGAGACCTGCCAAATTACGCAGGCCTGATCTTACCCCCTCCGACTCCAATGAGGATATATGCATCCAGAAAAAGATCCAGTTGAATCATGGCATTGAGCTTGCAGATACCGAGTTCAAACTCGTGATGGATATGATAAAGAACATTTTTTATCATGTACTAATCACTGGCGATGTGCTATATTGTCTTCCTTTGTTTCGGTTTCTATATGTCTTTTCTCATTCCTTTTTTCTTACATTTGATAACTTCTTTTATTTTTGTAAGTGAACACTTTTTCACATAGAGGGAAATAGGGATGTCAACGAGAGTAAGGCTATCAATTAGGCTGGGATGACTAAAAGCTGGACATGTTCGGCCCCAAAAATAGTTGGGCTGGACCAACCCAACATCAGGTTGGACTGAGTTCGTGCCCAACTTTTAGCCCCAAAGTTTCGTTGGGACCAAGTTCAGGAAGGTTCAAGTTCAGTCAGAGGCCTGGCCCGGCCCATCCCAAATAAGTAAACTAAGAATAATTTTATTTATATGCTGATATTACGTCTATATTTTTATTTTTATTCATTTTGGATCTATATATTTTTTTTACAAATTTACTATCATCAAATAAGTAAACTAATAATAATTTTATTTATATGTTGATATTAGGTCAATATTTTTATTTTTATTCTTTCTGGATCCATATATTTTTCACAAATCTATTATCATCAACTAGTTCAAGTGATAACTGTTCGTAAAAACCCATATAATATGCATTTAGAGGCAATTGCGGACTTAAAATCAGCCCAAAAATTGACAAAAAGTTTTAATTAAGACAGCCTGAATTCGGTCTAAATCCCATTGTTTTAAAACTGGTTGACTTCAGACTGACTACCTTAGGCTAAGTTCGGGATCAGGCCGAATTCAGGCTCAGATAAAACAATCTAGGCTGAGTTCATGCTGACCTCAGCTAGGCCCAGCCCAGTCTGATTCTTCAGGCTGAGTTTGAACTGACTACCTTGGGCCAATTTCAGGTTTGGGCCAAGTTCAAGATCAGGTAAAACATTTCAGGCTGAGTTTGGACAATCATCGGACTAGTTCAGCCCAGCCTGATTGACAGCCCTATCAACGAGCCATGCTGAGCCAAGCTTTGCCCAATTTGGCTATGAGGATTGGGGTGCAGAGCTCCACTCATCATATATATATTTTTTTGGTAAAACACAAAGTTCAAGCATATATATATTAAGAGTGACCAATGTGTGATGTGCATTATAAATGATAAATGATGTATTTGTGTTTTTAAATTTGGTGTCATTTTATGAGTCAATCAATTTTATTTATTTATTGTTTTATAAAGTTTGGCTAAATGATTGATACACGATGTGTTTTGAATTTGGCACCTCCTAGACACCTTTTTTTTATTTCTTATTTGAACATCTATTTTGATGGTTTTAACCTTATACACACCATGTGCCATCACGTGGTGTGGTCACACATTGGTCAAGTCAGTATCATATATATATATATATATATATATATATATATATATAGATATATATATATATATATATATATATATATATATATATAACACCCTCAAATTAAGTCTAGTACAGCTCGGTTC
>JAOXJP010184047.1:0-12399 GCA_025762735.1 Platanus orientalis
ACACAAGGGGGGGAATCAATTCACTTTTTGGAGGTGATGTGACATCTCAAAAACTGAGTTGATCCCCTTTTGTGTGGCCATTGAGTGGCTCACAAGGGGGTGGCGTAGAGGATTCCAGGCCGGTATAAAAGCTTGCCACGTGGAAAGGGGATGACATGAGAAATTCGTGCAACCCATTGTTGGTTGCAATCTCAACTGCCACATGCCAGAGTCCTATCACACCAGCAAGCCTTGTTCATTGCATCTTCCACCAATAAACCTAAGCTCGGTCAAAGCAACAGAGGCCAGGTAACGTGCTTAGACAAAGCATCCTAGTAATCCTGTCACATGGTAACCGGGTGGTAGCCCAAAGTGGGTCTATGTGTTTAATCATGTCACGCTCTTCCACATGGAAAATTTCAACCCTCATTTTCTCCGCCAGGATTTTCTCATACTTGCAAGATTGTCTTGGCATCACAAGACGGGTCTTGTGAGCAGGAGAGGCTCCAGGCCCCATTTTCTCATCTTGTCTAACTGAAAAAAGGAAACTTAATGACCTTGAAAACAAAGAGTCAAAATGGATCAAGGGTTTTTATGCCATGGAAAGCAGTTTTGTTTCTGTGTGCACAAAATCCGTGCACAATAAAATGTGCAGAATTTGGGAGTGCTTACATCAGCACCGTGATTTATACTTTTTAGGGTACGTGTTTTTCGCTTTTTTGTGCTGATGCAAACACTCTTAAAGTGATTTGCACTTTTTGAGGCACGTGGTTATCACTTTTTCATGAAAGCTGTTTTCTCATGATTCTGGATAAATTTTTTTTGAAAAAAAATCATTTTCAAACTGTCTGCAGTTTATCAGGAAAAGCTCGATTCTCATTATTATTTTTTTATTTTCTATCATTTTCTATTCAATTCAAAGCAACCAAACAGGGCCAGGGGAAAAAGTGCAATAGATATAGCTCATATGAATATGCTAGTTCAAAGGGTCCCAAATCAGCTAGGTATGTTGATTTTCCGAGTGGCTGAAAGCCTGCAGGTGAGGAACGTAATATATTTCACGAGTAAATATTTCTTTCGGTTTTTGATATATGCATTTGATAATCTTGTTTGCAAAATATTTAATCATTTTATGAACACTCACACTATGCATTTCAATAACCTCGCATTTTGGAGATTCAATTTGAGCCCTTTACTAATTTAGACCGGAATTTTGAGCTCCAATAATAAATCAACTCTATAGATCCACGATTGAAGACCCTAGCAGAAACAGTTAGATTTGAATATTTTTGTTTCGGTGAACAAAATAATGTCTATGAGCATGGATGTAGAGCCTCAGCCTCCCTTATCATAACCCTAGTTGGAAACTTCTAATCCTACAAAATTGTAACCATAGGATAGATTAAAATCAAACAATTGTCATTTTTCCCAAGCTTAAACACGAGAGTTTTTATACACAAAAATAATAATAATAATAAACAACGTAGAGTTTGATTTAATTGAAGAGAGATGGTGTAAAACTAAATTCTAACCATAAGATGGATTAAAATAAAATCATTGTCATTTTTTCCAATCTTAAACGCAAAGTTCAAATCATCTCCATTTGGAATCGAGAGAAGTCCTATCAGTCCCAAATCAGCATGCAACACAATATTTGACAAGGTTATTTTCACATAGATACCCATCCTTATTATATTTACTTAAACTGAAAGGATGTTTTGTTCATGATGTACCTTTGCCCCCACATAGGGGGTGTGGGCCCTAAGCAAAAAGTGCATGAGGACGAAACCCCCGCGTGAAGGGGCAAAGGTACATCCTGGATGGAACAGCCTTTCTCATTGGAACTGGTGGCACTTACCTCGATTTCAAATGGTTTTCTCATGTAACCCAATGTTTTCCAAGCAGCCTTCAAGCCCATAAAACTCTATGGTTGAGTCCCATATATATTTATCAAATTGCCCTTTGTCATGCATTGAGTTACATGTTGAGCCGATCTAGTTCGGCTTGGTTCGGAGCATGATTCGTTAAGGGCCTAGCCTGAGCCTTATTTTAAGTTTCGTGAGCCAAGCCTAAGCTTTGATTTAAGTTCATTTCCTAACTGAGCCTGACCTGAGTTTAGTGAATAATTTTCAAAAGCTTAATTCATCAATTTTATAATAAAATTATATATTGTGACAATAGTAATACTCAAGTCAATGCCCCAGTGTTATACCGGTTGAGGCATATGTCTTCCACAGGGAAGATCCAGGGAGGGCGGGTGGGGTGAGCAATGCAAAGTGGTGTTGCATGCTCGAGTTTTCAAGTTCTCGGTTCTGAATGGTTTAGGCCGGTCCCACTTCAAGCGGTTGTGATGATGAAGTCTCACGTGGCCATACCAACAAAAAATAAAATAAGATAAAAAATAGTAATGTTCAAATAAGGCAAATTAGGCTAATGGGCCAATATGAT
Source organism: Platanus orientalis (assembly GCA_025762735.1). Classification (NCBI taxonomy): domain Eukaryota; kingdom Viridiplantae; phylum Streptophyta; class Magnoliopsida; order Proteales; family Platanaceae; genus Platanus; species Platanus orientalis. The sequence goes on from JAOXJP010184047.1 coordinate 2,428, forward strand.
GTTAGGATTTATTCTGACTAGATGAGCCGAGCCTAAGCCTACCTTCATGAGTCCGAGCTTAGCAACTCAAGTTCATCACAAGCCTGAGTCAAGCTAAGCTTGGCCTTCATGTGATGAGTCTGGGCTCGGCTTATTGACACCCCTATGTGAATGTAAGATAATCTAATATGGTTGTTCACTCTTTGGCCAAGGTTGGAATTAATCACTCTAAGTATATAACACGAATCGCTCCCTTTCTTCATGTGTGCATGAGGAGGTTTCAAAGGATGTACTTGGTTTTGCCTAGATTTTCTTATCTTCTTTTAGGGTGAGTTCTGATTTGGAAAATTGGAATAATGGAAATAGAATTGGGCTACCCAAATCCATTTATGTCGTCTATGATCGATTTTAAATTATAGAAATGGATTAAGATCAAATCCCATGGAATAATAATGTAGAATTGAAGCCCTAAGTCAATGGAATTGAAAATAACAACCCATATGTTGTTATTTCCAATTCATTTTACGAAATGTGTGACCAAAATATCATCATCAATGATTCAAGTCTATTCAAATGACTAAAATATCATCCTCCCTCAAGCAATTGAGAGGAGTTTTTTAACACACAAAGTACTCGTAATGCCCTATGTTATTTTATAACTAACCAAAATGCCCTTAAGTGGAAAATCAAGGTCATGTTAGCTATGCTTCATGTTTATTCAAATGATTAAAATGCCTTCTTTAAGAAACTATGAAGAGTTTTTAACACAAAAAGTACATAGCAAGCCCTCTGTTATTTTATTAATTGACCAAAATAGCCTTGAATGGGAAATCTAGTTCATATTAGCCATGCTTCAAGCTTATTTAAATGACTTAAAAACCCTCCTCTCTAAAGAATTAGTGATGATGTTTTAATAAAAAAAATTACACAAAATGCTCATAAATTAAAAATCTAGCTCATGTTAGCTATGCTCCAAGTCTATTCAACTAACTAAAATGCCCTCCTCCCTCAATCAACTATGAGGAGTTATTTAACACAAAGTATCCAAAATGCCTTATGTTATTTTATTAATTAACCAAAATGCCCCTGAATGGAAAATCTAGCTTTGTTAGCTTATGGAAAAAGTTTTAAAAAATAAAGAAATAATTATAATTAGTTTTTCTCGCTAAGTGAACTTCATAGTGGGTAAATTGCATTTACATCATGACAAGAGTGAACATAACATCTTCGCAACAATTATCAGGGAATTAAAGGCCGTACCAAAGCCCAAGCATAGTGAATGCAAGGCATCGATGCCCAACTTGCAGGACTTAGGAGTCCTTGGTGATGGCCATATAATCTTAAGGTCATCCACTAGATAGAGAGCAAACAAAATGAGGCTGATTGAGATTTTTGAATATTTATACATTAAAACAATGGAATTGAGATTTCTAAATTCCAATTCCTCACAAATACATATGCATCCAAATGGTAGAATTATGAATCTACGAATTTCAATTCTACATAATTAGAATTTCAAGGCTAATTCCAATTATGTGAATCCAAACATACCCTTAGTTAATTTGATTTCCTTTTGTATTTAAAAAACAAGATCAAAATGTGTAATCTCTCTCTCACTCTTTCTCTCTCCACTTTTTATTGCTTTAACTCACCAAGTCTAAACTTGTAACACCTTACATTTACTTTTGAACTTCATATGCATATAAATAACAATGATTCATGGTGTAAATGTCAACATGTGTGTGATTGTGGTTCTTTTGATTAAATATGATATGTGATTTTGAATATGGAAGGAAAGAAAGTGAATGGGCTTGAGTTGGAAGCTCAAAACTCATAAAATACATAAAAATGTCTGTCATGATCAATCACAAAAGGGGGTGGTCGATTAGAATAATATGATCGATTATAAAGTGGATGATCGATCATGGGTTTGGTGTCTTAGACCAGTCTTTGTCTAACTGATCATAACTAAAGGTGTGATTGATTAACATTATGATCGATCACAAAGTGCTTGATCAATCACAGTTCATCGAGCTAATTGATGATTGATCAGATGCTAAATTGACCTCTAAATTTCAAATACATTTGGTATACCTCATACCAAATACGAAATAATAGCGTTCTCATATTTACATATATAAATAACTTAGAAATTCCAACACGTGTTAGAGTTACAGACACTCATATGGTTTTTTCACATAACCAAACATTCCCCACTCACTTTATAACTTGCCCAATCACTTCTCTCAAAAAAGGGAGTTGACTAGCATAGAAGGCCACTCTAGCCCTAGCTTGGCTTGATCTAGCCCAACACTGACATGAAAAGGTTTTGTCTAAACTTACACCTAAGATTGACCATAAGATTTGGTGCATCCCCTTAACAAACACCTAAAATCCTCTTGCATGTAGAGACACATCATGTCGAAAAGTGAAATTTTCCTTCCCAAAGAGGAAGCGGGGTTGGATATGACAACTTAGAAAGTGGCTAAAGTTGGAATGACATTAGGGCTGACACATTAGTGCCAAAAAAGTGATACACACTTTTTGGGGGGATGTTTTTCACTTTTTGACAGTGATGTGTCGGCCCTGATGTCATTCCAACTTTAGCCACTCTTTAAGTTGTCCTACCAAATCCTCTGCACCCAAAGAGTGTAACTCACTTTTTTCAATGTGACATATCCCCCTCGCATGCATTAGGACTTTAGGTGTTCATTAAAGGAAAGCACCGAATCCACGCTGGATTGAGTCGAAACTTAAGCTTTGGTCATGCTTAGGTTAGACTTAGATCAAGGCTTGCCTAAAGGCCTTGTTTGGCAACTCCCCCAAAAAGTGATTCTCGTTGCTCTCATTCTAAATATTCCAAAATAAGTGAAAATGTCATTTGGTAACTTCGTATTCTCTTCCCAGATTCTACTCCCAAAATCGGTTTGCCCAAAATTGGTTTGGGAGTGGAATTTTGGAGGCTAAAAAAATTAGCTTGTTTGATTCCAATTATGGATTCTTATTTTTTTTCCTACTCATCCTATTATATTTTTATCATCATCTTTAAACATTTTTATCATTTTCATTATTTTCATCAAGATTTCAATTTTTTTTTCAATTTTTCTAATCTACCGAACCAAACATGTTTCTCATTATGGAATTCATTCCAAAGAATGCATTATTGATGGAATCAAGAATCAGGAATTGGGAGATGAAAACTCTCCCGAATTTCATCTCTCAATTATTGATTCTTGTTTCTATCAAGAATGCATTATTTGGAGTGAATTCCAGAATGAGAAACATGTTTGGTTCGGTAGAGAAGGGAAATTGAAATCTTGATGAAAATAATGAAAATGATGAAAATGTTTAAAGATGATGATAAAGATATAATAAGACGATTGGAAAAAAAAAAAAGAAAAGAAAAGAATTGGGAGTCAAAGTCAGAGAAGCTACATATTTTAGTTTCCAAAATTCTACTACCAAATCAATTTTGGGAGTGGAATCTGGGAAAAAAAATGCAGTTATCAAACGCCATTTTCACTTATTTCAGAATCTTGGGAACGAAAGCAATAGAAATCAATTATTGGGAGAGTTAGCAAACACAGCCTCACCAAACAAGGCATATGATGAGGATAGATCCCCGAGCTCCAAGCTGGAATTTTTTAATCTTAGATAATCAGTTAAAGTACTTTACACGTACTCCAAAACAAAAAAAACCCACAATTGACCGAGGTCGGCCTGTGCCCTTTAGTTCCCTGGAGCGAGTGTTCCTCCCGGCCACAGCCGCAGTCCCATCTGGTCATGTACAAACGTCGGGGCCTAAAACAGTAAAACTCAAATTTGAGACAGGCTCCTTTTTTCACAACGGGTTGGGGGTGTTTTGGTAATCTTAAATGGACGAAACCCTAACTTCCCATCCTAGGCATCGGACGTCCAACCATCTCGCTTTAAAAGCAAAATGCCACGTGGACCATCCATCCAAGAAGAGATATACTCGAAAAAACTCCAAGCTTGATGACGTGTCAGATGTAACCGAAGTCCTCTATAAAACCTCTCTTCCCGAGCGACTCACCTGTCTTCTTCCGTTCCTCATTTTCCAGTTCCACTGATCCCGGTAGGGGAAAGAAGCGAGCGAGCCAGCGATAGTTCTGGATCTACAAGTTGCAGGAATTCAGGGATTCTGCATCTATACTGTATTTCATTTTCTTATTCTGTGTTGTTGGCTTTTGATTCGGAGATCAGATTGCTTCTCCTGTCTTGGCTCGAGATCCGGGCCAAGTACAGAATCACTTGTCAAAGAAGATCTCTGTAACTTTTTTAGTGGATTAAGGTTTCCAATCGCTGATTTTTCCTTTCTTGAAGCGCAGAGGTTTTTGTTATTTGTGTTCTTTTATGCTTCTATACACTTCGAAGGTAAAGTTCTTTTGGCGCTATTATTATTATTCGAAAGCGTCGACGTGTTTTTTTATTATATTTTTAAATATTTATTTCTGAATAGGTTTTTGTTCAACGATCTAAAACCCTATGTGCTGTAAACGGGTGGAAACTCTGGGAATCTAATGGTGATGTTTATGTGTATGTAGAATTTCTGATAGTAAATGGCTTCAAATGAGGGGTTTCTGACTGACCAGCAGAGGGAGCAGTTAAAAATAGCATCTCAGAATGCAGAGACTCTATCTTCATCGCCGAAATCCCAGACAACATTGCTTTCTGAACATATAAGAGCTTCTACAGGTGGGAAGGCTCCATCGGTTGGGCTTGTGCTGCGGCATGTTCGCCGCACGCACTCTGGAAAGCTTGTGCGCGTGAAGAAAGGTGAGTCGGTTTATTTCAAAAAATTTGGTCCGCTTTATTTTGTTCCTATGGTTGGGTGAAGTTTGAAGAAATTGGAATGCTGCAGGGCGTGATGTCAACCCTTTAAGTTTTATTTATCTTGAAGAGAAACTACAAATGTTTTAGGTGCAGATTTGAAGTATTTTTGATTGTTTAATGTGTTTCTTATGTTACTTCTTGGTGGTCCACATGTTTCATTTTTTCCGTTTAATGATCTGTGACTTGGCTCCTTTTAGTCTGGATTTAATCATTCATTCTGCACTGTTATTCATTGTGGGACCTTTTGTAACGCCAAGAAACCCATACCTCACACGACACCTGCAGAACACGACACCTGCAAAAAAGTGCAACATATGGCAGCAGCGCAATTGGGCCTCTAACGACATTATAAAAACTATAAAATGGTATCCATGAACATAAACCAAACCAAAATGATTTCATTTATATAAACAGTAGTTCAGTACAAAATATCATCTATCCTTATCCTAAAGACGGAATTTAAACAGAGTCAAAACTATATAAGGTAAAACTCTAGTTTATCTACAACTAGACTACAAAATATCATATCTACCTGTGAACTTGGTTGTATACGTAAACTCTCAAGTTGTAAGATCTTGGTCCACATGGTGAGAGAATACTCACAATTTGCGGAGAGAAAATAGTGGGATAAGCTTGAGAAAAGTTCGAAAGTTAATCCAATCTTCTACAAGTTTATAGTAAGAAAAAACAAGATATAGAAATAATATTTAATTAATCCAATAAAAATGCATTTGTTAAAGATTTATAATATTGATGTCTAAAAATGATATACAATGGATGTCCTGTGTAAAGTATCGGTCATTACTTGCATTGGTCTCGCAACTATAGGTGCTGATATGGGATAGATGGGAGACAGTTCTAATTCTTGACCACTTGCACCCAGTGGTTGAATCACCATTCTTAACATTGTGCATTGAGCACACGGTGGCTTTTCATCAAACTCTAACCCACCAAAGTCTAATCCACGATTCTGATTAGACACCTCAAGTCGATACCACAATGACAAGTAAAGCCACATAAAGCAAAAAACAATTCATATCGTCTAAATATTTAATATGAATCATGTCAATATAAAATCATTTATAATGTTAAATGCATGTAATGCAGTTGTACTCACATCATTCTTTTATTTTCTTTTTATGTTTTTTATATGTAAACGTCCCTTTATCTTTTATGCTTTTTATAGGGAAGCGACCCTTTATCTTTTATGCTCTTTATAGGGAAGCGCCTCTTTTATCTTTTATGTTTTATAGAAAAATATACATAAATTTATGTCATGCAATGCTGTGCATTTTTTTATGCATTACAAAAGTGTCAACTACCATCAACAATATAATACAAATTTTAATGTCTCTTACTCTTAATAGTGTCGATACATCTTGAAATTATTCCAATCAACATACACCATTCAATATAAAAGTAATTTGTGCATTTCTTACATAGAAGCATATAAATAAATAAATGAATAACTCTATGTTATGCCATGAAGAATAAATGACAAGTATTTAATCCATTATTAAACATTATAACTAATTTCCTAAGCGTAAAGATCCAACCCCTCTAGCTATGACATCTGGGCATGGTTATCCATTCTCTTACCCTAGGTTATTTTTCGGGCCGATCCTTTGGCCTTTCCCAATAAATATGTCATTGCCTTTGGAGTTGTAATTAACGTAACATTTCCTATTCAAGCCTATGAATCCCTAAACTCCATATTTCTAAGCCTAGTTTAGTAAATCCTCTTTTACCTCTACCTCTTAATCTATATTCATTAACAATAGAAGAACCATCAAGCAATAAGGTTTAAAATCCTTAAAAAAATGAAATACTAGTTTTATTTTATAATTTTAGGGAAACCTTAATTTATTCCATGCATACATTCAAATCCTATAGCAAACAAACTCTATCAAATGTGGGGATGCAAACAAATCATTACATTTACCTATATAAGAATGAAAGTAAGTTTAGAACTATAATAAAAATGCATCATATTTACTTTTAACTAAGATAAAAACGATTTAAACCTTATAAAGTAAAAAATAATATCTATAAATGGAAAAACCTAACCATAAACATGAAGAATAGAGGACCATTTATAGTCTTATGTAAGAATGCCTTCACAGTTGCACAGGCTTCCAATCTCTTCTCCTCTTCGTTTCCCCCCTCTTAGCCTAGGGTTTCTCTTTTTCTTTTCTTTTTTCGTCTCTCTCTCTCGTTGGGTCGACTAAGACAAACAAAACCCCTCCTTCGGGTGTTTTGCTTTATTTTTCTTTTAAAAAATACCCCTCACTGTTTTGGGGTATTACAATCCACCCCCTTAAAAGAATTTGTCCCTGAAATTCCAAATAATTTATTGATCCAATCCGGTCACATAGGATGAGATGCTTTAAAACACTACCAATAATTCCTAGTTCCAAATAGTTGATCAGGTTGTTTGCAACTTAAATTATTCATAGAGTTTTTAATATTTACAAGGTCTAGCAACAACTCAATTGGATCGCTTAGTGGCCATAATGAATTCCTAAGCAGTACTTAAGATGTTTTGTTTAATTTATTTAATTTATTTGTTATAAATGATATGATAGGTATACATATACATGCATGCAACAGATATCAAACAGTACAATACATAGTTAGAGTACTTTAAGTATGAGGGATACATTCATTTGCCTTAGAACTTCTCTCAGCATTACCATAGATGTTGTAAACACGACCCGGAATTGCGGGCCTCTTCTCAGCACTGGTGTCCTAGCGCTGCTGTGTCGGCTTAAGTGGTGCTTCCAACACTGGGTACTGAGGCTGCTGAATCTATCGAGTCGACTGTGCCTGTTGACCCTGTATGGCTTGTTGGCCCTGCAATGCTTGATGGCCCTGCTGGTCCGGTCAGTGGAAACAAGCCCTCCTGAAGGAGTGTCCATGACTCCCACAAACAAAACATGCACCAGTGTCTAAGGGACATGACTGAGACCCATGGCTCTTACCACATCTATGACAAACTATAAAATCCTGTCTATGGTTGTTGGTTAGAGGTGGTCACTTTGAAGATTGAGCGACTGCATTCCCTTTTTGGCCAACATCGAGTCTGACCCTCTTTTCTTGCTCTCGAGCTTGAGTAAGCTCCTCGTACTCTCGCTCTACAATCAGAGTGCAATCTAAGACTCCCATATAAGTCGTCCCACAATGCAAAGCAACTCTACTATTGATAGATGATTTCAGTCCCCACTGGAACTTATCTGCCTTCATCTCCTCCTCTGCCACCAAAGATGGGGCAAACTGAAATAATTCCACGAACTGAGATGCATACTGTCCTATAGTCATTTCTCCTTGCTCGAGGAGTACGGACTCCTGCTTCTTCTGTCTCATGGTCTTAGGAAAGAAATTTTCATAAAATACTTTCCCTAAAGTTGACCACACCATTAGTGGGTCTTCAGGTTTTTGCATCTGTACCATAGGCAACCACTAAAGGTGGGCTTCTCCCTGTAGTATGTATGCAGCCAGAGAAACCTTTTGCTCTTTCGAGCAAAATGATAATGCAAACCTCTTTCGCATCTCACCTAGCCACTTCTTAGCAACTGATGGGTCAGCTTGCCCCTCAAAAGTTGGTGGAGCAAAACCTCATGAACCTCTCTACTAGGCGGTCATAACTAAGAGCTGCCTGAGCCTACAACTCCTTTATCCTCTGACTGTGCTTCGATATCCTTTGGCTTTGCTCAGCCACAGTGTTAGCTATATTAGTCATGTCTCTCCTCATTTCATCTAGGCTGTCACTGGAATCAGATGCAGGTGTCCTCGCACTCTACACTGTGTAAAGTATCGGTCATTACTTGTGCTGGTCTCGCAACTACATGTGTTGATACGGGGTAACATTTCCTATTCAAACCTATGAATCCCTAAACTCCCTATTTCTGAGCCTAGCTTGGTATATCCTCTTCTACCTCTTAATCTCTATTCATTCACAATAGAAGAACCATCATTCCATTAAACAATAAGGTTTAAAGTCCTTAAAAAAATGAAATACTAGTTTTATTTTATAATTTTAGGGAAGCCTTAATTTATTCCATGCATACATTCAAATCCTATGTCAAACAAACTCTATCAAATGTGGGGATGTAAACAAATCATTACATTTACCTATATAAGAATTAAAGTAAGTTTAAAACTATAATAAAATGCATCATCTTTACTTTTAACTAAGATAAAAATGATTTAAACTTTATATAGTAAAAAATAATATCTATAAATGGAAAACCCTAACCATAAACATGAAGAATAGAGGACCACTTACAGTTTTATGCAATGATGCCTTTACAAAAGCTGCACATGCCTCCAATCTCTTATCTTCTTCTTCGTTTCCCCCCCCCTTAGCCTAGGGTCTCTTTTTTTTCCTCTCCCTCTCTCTCGTTGGGTTGATTGAGACGAACAAACCCCTCCTTTGGGTGTTTTGTTTTATTTTTCTTTCCAAAAATACCCCTCACTGTTTTGGGGTATTACACATTTTGTGATGAGCTAAGTTAGATCACTTATTTTCATGTGTGAAAACTAGTCGATGGATGATACAAGATGTTTCAAGTGGTCTTGGTGCACAAGTTTGTGATACAATATTTGTTATGATTCTTGTTTGCAATGTGGAATGGATGGTTCCGAATTCAAGATTTGTGATTTTATTGTTGTCTTGTAATGGATTCCCCAATTAAATAGGGATTAAATTACATTATAATTTTTATCAAAAAGATAATAATATAATTGCTAATGATTTTTCTTTACACTTTCGTTAGAACTTTGTATTTAGATGAAAGCTAGGTTGTTGAGGGGCAAAGTCTTATCATAGCCCGAGAACTCTTTAAGGGGTTGATCATGTGAAACAAGTGGACAATGTGTGCTTTTTGTGTTACATCCATAAGAAAATGGGTATCTCTATCTATCTATCAATCTCCCTCTCTCTGTCTCATCTCTCTTGATAAATGGACATGGTGGTTAGTTGAAACCATTTAAATTGTGGTCCAATTACATATTCAAGCTTGCAAGAATTGGATTATGTGTACCAAGTTTTAGTTTTGTGTAGATCTCTTACTCATGAAGGACATAGGTACTTTTATAGGTGGACTCTTCTTCTTCTGCCATATTTGTAACCATGCTTTG
>JAOXJP010184058.1:0-12399 GCA_025762735.1 Platanus orientalis
AAATCTTACATAGAGCTTTCAAATGGGATTTATTTTTTGTCCTTACAAACTATGGATACCATTTTAAAATTTTCCTATGGCTTAAGGCATGTGGTAGAATCCAACAAACTTAACTGTGAAATAATGTGGAAGCAATAAACTTATAGAGTGGGAATAATATTTTATAAATTAAAAAATATTAAAAAAAAAAACTTTTCTTTTTTATGTTCAGCATGGTGAATCTGCGTGGGACTAGCCTGGCCGAGCAGGCCAGTCCCACTCGGACTGGTCCTACAGAACACGATGCCAGAAATAAAATAAAAAAACGTTTTTCTTGCAAAAAAAAACATATTTCAACAAAATGAAAAGTGCTTACCTCGAGTGGATGTTTGAGGCTCCTCTCCCGGTGCCTTGTCATCATCCACGGGCCATTTTAACTTCAAAAAACACTAGTTGTGAAGGGGGAGAGGAGGAGAGAATGTGTAGGGAAATTCAAAGAAAGGAGTGAGGGAGAAGGAGAATGAGGTGAGGAGAAGGAGAGGGAGAAGGAAAATGTGAGTGTTCTTACAGTTTGGTTGGGAAGAAGATGAGCTGGATGCAATTCTCTTGGTTTGGTTGGGAAGAAGATGAGGTGAAGATATAAGGTGGATTTAGAAAAATAGGTGGGGTGGGAATGATTTACGGTGGAGAATGAGGTGTAGGGGGAGAGGCATTGGGTAATGGCATTATGGGAAGTGTAGGAGGGGGAATTATAAAAAACTGAGGTGGATTTAGAAGAGAAGGGAAGTGAGGTGGACTTAGCAAAAACTGTGGTGTCAATAGAAAGCTCCCGTATTAAATGCTTAAATAAGGCCCATGGGAACACATACCCTGTATTAAGAAGTTCCATTACCTATAAAAGCATAGAACAAAACACTCCCAAATGTCCATTTTATTACAACTAATATGTTGTCCTCCTGATAGCCCTCAAAGATCAAAATAGAAATAGTAAGAATGTAAATCCTAAAGTAACATCCATTCCTATAACAAAGTAAATCCAACTATCAACTATGAACAAAATTTTAAAAGATTCATTATATCAATATGTACTCAGAGCCGTCCATTGTTTAGATTCGATCAAACCAATCTAATACCCTCAACTAGCAAGCAATCTGCAAAATGATCGGTCTCAACAACAAAATCATTGGAGTGCCTTCTCTAATGCCTTATTCCCTAGGAGGTGTTATTGGATGGGTGAGTATTAAACTCCATAAGTAACCCCGCCTTCTTAAGTTTATAACAAAAATATTTATATAGATATAGATAGAGATATTAAACAGTAAATGATAAAACAGGTTTCAGGAGTCATTTATAACCAAAACACAAGATTCATTTCATACTAGCATATATGATATGCCTCATAATACAGTATCTACATATTTTGATATAAAAATAATTATTTCCAAAAGTTTATATCTCTTGAAAGTTTATCTCTCATTTTATTTAACATATTCTTATCAATGAATGGTTTCTCTTAACAAAATAGCAAAAACATGTAATATCTAATTGAACATTCTTACATAAAATCCACAAGTGTGCAATGTAATATAAATCATTACTTAATAATGCAACATAAATCATGTAATAAAATTGTACAAAACAACATCCATACTAAAGCAAATGTGCAATGCAACATCTATATAATAAAGCAAGTGTACAATACAAAAACTATATAATAAAGCGTGCAATGCTATATCTACATACATGCAATACAAACTCTAACATTCTTTGGTGCTTTGAAGGAGTATCGTTGGGAAGGAATTCGTAGCTCCATATCATATATTTGGCATCTTAATATGCTCTAGTAACTTTGTACATCACCATCTCAATGTATCTAGCGTCTCAATACACCTGGAATCTCTGCGTGCCTCTGTAGCTCATAGCTACCTCGATCCCATAGGGGGGTCTTTATTTTATAGGAAGCCACTTGTGCAGCTCCGGATTTGATCAGATCCGAGGATTCTTCTTGCATTGCATGTCGCGATAGGCTCATTAGCCTTAATGAACCCCGCTAAGCAATCAAGCCACGTAGGCAGTTCCGGATCTCCTATATCTGGGGATCCCTTTTGCATATCAATGTGCAGTGATAGGTTCTCAGTAGCCCCAATAATCTTCCCTGATAACATAGGTACAATTATATATTCGGTCATCGCAATTTGGGCCACAACATATCATAAACACCTACAAACACATGATGTTGTTGCACTCCTACACTGTTAGCTCATAAAAATGTATGCAATGGAACATCTATATACTTTTGTTCGCATATATGTGAAGTACATTATGTCAATCATCCTAATACTTTGTAAATTATAAAACAAAACAATTCTCCATGATATATATTTTTATATGAAATCTCTAACATTTAAGTTGATGATAAATGCTAAAAATATCCAATCAATTCAACTGTAAGGATAGAGTCACAAATCGATAAACATGCTCTTAACTTGTCATATATTAAGAAGATAACTTATTTATCAGGTTTCCAAGTAAGTTTAAGTAGGTAATATAAATGAATAATCCAATCAAGAATGATCTAACTCACTTTCACTCTTACAACTAATTCCAAGATTACACATTAACTAACATTTTCATAAACATATCAATATCCTACACATACACCATAATAAAAAAGAAAAAATTATACAAATTGAACCACCATTATGTAAATTATTATGCGTGATTCTATCATTTTCATAAATAAAACTAATGCCAAATGTAAACTAGTAAAGAGCTGGGAAATTCACATGTCAATTCATAAAATGGATTAATCCTATTTCATTCTCCATAAACATTCAAAGTAACAAAATAATGACATCAAACTTTACTACTTAATTACTAATAATGTATTTTTACATGTATTTATATACATTCATATATCATCATTGTAGCATTTTAATTTATCTACTAATTTAGATCTTTAGACATCTAAAATTAGGGAAAAAGGTTATTCTTTAAATTTCTATATGCAAATCAACTTAACAACTATTTTAACCATTCTATAGATGATTGCGTTTTAATTTCAAAACAATTTCATGATAGAATTTCGGATCCTAGAGTTTTAGGATAATTTCTTAACCTAAAAATGCTCTACTCCCTTAATAATCTCTAAAATCTTCATATACATCATATACTTTAATTTAGATATTGAAATTTTATCAGTTAACTTTTGATTCATCTTCAATCTATTTTCTATAAAGTTTATATTATAGAAATCTAGGGTTTCATTGAAAACATTATAAAAAATTTTCCCTAAATTTGAAAACTAAGGTTATAAACTAAATAAGAGATAGATACTTACAAGTTCACAAGTTTCCCTTCATTTATGGAAACCTCCGATGATGTTCTAGCGAGTTTCCGGTCACCAGTTGTCTTCCCCGTTCAATCTCTCTCTCTCTCTCTCTCTTATGCTTCTTCCTCTTCCTTTTCTTCTTCTTCTTCTTCTTCTCCTCTCTCCTTGTTCAGTTTTCCCCTCTCGTTTTTATTTTGTGTGAACATGGCAAATCCCTTTCTATTTTTTTATTTTTATTTGTTTTTCAAAATACCCTTAAAGGGTATATGGGGTATTACAACATATCACCTGCAAAAGTTGTTGAGTTCATCAAACTCATATTAGTTGATTTTAGGGTCTTTAGGTTAGGGTTGAGCCATTGGGCCTTACCATACCCACATATTGCCTACATACCCTGTTAAGGGATCAAACCACTGAAGCCAGACATAGTTCTCACCAAACTATTTCCAAAACATGGAGGCATCATTATCACATTTCTTGAGGATAATCGAGGCCTCCCACTTTATATGTGCAAGGAACAGTGGCCAAACTAACCCCATAATACAGCTTAGCTTGGAATTAATCCTATCTCTCAACAAGGTGCACTTCCCAAAGAGACGCATGATACCTCCCATGCAAACTTATTGTCCTTTCTGATCAAGTGCTTCAAAACAAGTACTAAAACTTGTTCAAATTTTATCCAAATTTAAGCAAAGTCTCTTCTTACCAAGGTAAGCATCATATGTCAAAACAAAGTTAATAAGATAAGGATAGCAACATCACCCGAGTGGAGGTTCTTCTATAAGAACACACCTACATTGAGGTAGTTCTCAACCCAAGGATAGAAAGCAAAACTCTCCAAGTGAGTTGTTTATCCAAGGGCTCCAATGGATTTAGTGTCCTATAACACACACCCAAAAAGAAACGAAGAATGATGAGAGACGTCTTTTATCAATGGTTGCCTTCTTCCTTTTTCTTCTTCTCTTTCCTCTTTGTTTTTAATTTTGCTCTCTGTCCTTTTCATCATTTATAGTGATGATGAGCCCATTTTCCATCTCACCTATCACCCATTACATGTACATATTTGGTGGGCATCAATCAGGCCTCCCATTCGTGATGAGCCTTTCCTAAGGCGAGTTGATGGGCTTTGGTATGGACTAGCTTGCTTTACAAGCCTTTTTTTTGGGTTATTAGGCATATTCGCAACTAAGCCCATTTGTGAATCCATCTTAGTCGCAAATCTGGGCCTTGTCAGGCCTTAGTCACGAATCCCGTCTTTATGTGCTCTAGTTAGTTATGAATGGGCTTAGTATCACCATTTGTCAACCTCTTTTACCCGACCAAGTTCAGTCGCCAATCCAATTTAGTCACCATTTAGGTCCCATAACAAAACTATCAATCACGGCTAACCTAGATTCTGTGAGAACTCATTTGAAACATCGAAAGGGAATCTTGCAATCCTAATGCGGCTCCACCATAATTTGCATATGCAAAGTCCAAAGTGCACCAAAGTGCCCTTGCCCACACCTATACCTAAACTTGAGCCTGAGCCCATGCTCATGCATGTGCGTATATGCATGTGCAAGATGTTGAGCCACAGCTACACAGGAGATAGTTCTCTCAAAATACATAAAGTAGAGGAGAGAGTTATCTTTTATATTGCAGAAGGTTTTCTAACCCATATGATGTGGGATAATGTTTAAAACAAAGAAAATTTGAAAACACAAATGGTTGGAAACAATAAAATAAGGAAACCATAAAACCTTACAAAACCAATCATTTTCAACAATCCCCACTTGTTTTAAAATTTTCAAAAATAGGTATTTATAAGCAATAAGAAAGGTCTACTGTACATCAATGCATGGTGGATGACCTTTGAACCAACACCTTGTGTAACAGGCTATTGTATGTCTGAGAGTTAGTGGATTACCCTAGAACTAGAATATCGATGACAAACCTAGCTCGTTACATGCATTGTCCTCTAGAGAGGGTTTACTCATCTCAAAAGCTCGACACTTTATGGTATGTGCTCTATCTCAGTTTATTGAATGCTCTAGAGACAACCTAAATTTCATAGGAAGTTACCAACTTCTGCACTCAGAAAGATAAGTCTTATATTTGGAAAACTGGTGCTTGACTCAAGGTATGAGGAACTCATAGAGAACCATCAAGAGCATGTTTCAACTCAACATGGGCATGGTTTCAGCCCAACATGGACATACTCTTAATCTAAAACCCTAGAGTCACAAAAAAATTGTTAAGAGAACCAAGTTCTCAACTCCCATCTATAGTCCCAAACTACAAGATTGAAGCACTACTCCCACAAGTTTTACCACCTATCGGAGTACACATCTATATGATCACTATCTAAAGGCTTGCCATAGGAACAGACTAGTCACAAGAGTAACAGTTGTGTTTCCCGATAGTACTTAACTTATTTACTCATTGAACCTTCGAGCAGCTTAAGTTGGTTTCTCATTAAACCTAAGTTAGGGAGGTTGGTGTCCATCAACACCACCTTCAAGTCTGTCTAATTCCCTAGACATATTAGAGATAAAAATCCCCTCAAGAATTTTTCACAAAGTAGGTTAACTATCCCAGATTGCATTACATTTTAGATAGCCCTAAGCATATCATGCAGTAACCCCTCTAACATGCATGTCTTTAGGCATAGCTTGGATAACCAATCACGTGATACTTTGACATTTATGTCCTTTAGGTGCATCCATCGAGATTTTCAAAGCAAGTGTCCTTCAAATACTCAAACTTGGATAACCATTTTAGAAGTGTCATTCAAGTACTCAAACCTAGACAAAATTCATCACACACTTTAGACACAGAGTCTTGGATCAACAAACATAAAGCTTCCAAATATAAAACCTAAGTTATTTTCATGTATTTTAGGACACATAAGCACAACATTTCCATCCACCAAATCAAATTCTGAATGTCTCGAATGGTTAATGCTCCTGTGAGCAACGTATCAGTGCGTCCACTAATACCTTCCATAATCATTCCTCATCACCCGTCACTAAAGACAAGATTTCTAGCTCAAATTCTCAAGGAATAAGCCGCATCAATGCTTTCGGATTTCATGGAGCTTGGCTCCACTCCTAGCAGTCATGGATTCAGACATAACCAAACCCCATATTAGGCAGCTTTGTTGTGTTCATGACACTAGCGGATCCATCTCAGATGGACTCTATGGCTCCTCCTATCCCAAGTACATATGAACTAAACCAAGACAAATCAATGCCATCTTCCTATTAGTCTTGTGTATCTACTCCACAAACCTTTTACAAGGCATTCTCAAGATTATCACAACCCACGGTTCACTAAAAAACCTTCATTGGGGAGTATTTAGATACCAAAATATTTATCAGTCACATGTTGAATTCCATATCAGCCTTCTATTGACATCATGGGTTCTATCAAAACATATTCGATCATGTTTAATTTGAGAGCCTTCTCAACATATTCTAGATTGTGAACAAAAAATCGCTTATGTCCCAACCTCTAGGTAAGCTTACTCTTCATAACTCATCAGCAATCCTTGGTCTTTCATGTCTAACATCGACTAATAGGCCACCTGTGTTAAAAATACTGCACCACATGTAATTCTCCCCAGTCTTTTTAAACAAACATTGAGTTTAATAAGATTTTAAACCCTTTGACAATGATAGTATCACAACACATCATGCCATAATTTGGTGTCCCTCTTGATCCACTCAAGGATTTACACAACACCTTCACATCATTTTCAAGCATAATACCTTCCAAAATCCCGCATGTGATGTCTTCTTCACGATAACCATACATGAAATCTTTTCATCGCATTTGTTTAACAATCATAAATCTTTATGCATTCAGAAATATAGTACACAACAAATTTTGTTGTGTGTGCAAATTACCCATTCAAGGGATGGTTTTATTTATTTTGGGTTTTATACTTCTCTGAATCCAGGAAACCTAAAATGTTAATTACATCTCCTCCATGTAAGGGAGGGAGAAAACCTCTAATTAAGGCTCACATGAATAAAAGAAAGATAGCAATCTTCATTGACACTTATATGAAATATCATTTTACATGACTATAACTATCACCTTGCTAAAGACATATTTCTTATTTAATCTTTGCTACAACTACTCAAAATTTTAAAGCCTGTTCGTATGACTTGAAGCTTGAAGATGGAGATGTTGGCTTAGATTCTATTAGAGACGTAAGTAGGTTGATGACCTAAGAGTACGAAAATCTAAAAGCCTAAGAATCCAAAAGTCCTTGAGATATGCATGGAATCTCATATTTATAGGAAAGTATTGGGAGTTGCATGAGATTTATCTGCAATGGATTAAAGCCAATCTTGAACATAATATCTTATTGCAATGTAGTTTGTTGTAGAGAAAATCCCTCACAAGTTTTCATGCATCTCATGTGAATCTTGCTTCCCTTGTGCAACACATCTTCAACATGCAAAATCGTCTCCTAATCTTGATATATGGAACCAATTTTCATTACATTTTCCCATTAAAGTTCTTGCCTTTGATCTTGGAAGGACCCAATATGTTCACACCTCGCAACAAGACTTTTTTTCTTCATCTTTCCCTTGAGATTTTCTGGCTTAAGGGAGCTTCCAATCCAATGGAACCTCCTCCCATTGATGGTTTAATTCTTAATATCACTGTAGACACAAATTTTGTGCGTAAATTTGCAGTACGAAATATATGTAACAAATTCAATAAATGAATATTTTGATAAAATGAATGGAACACAACTCTTTGATTTTACACTTTTTTTACAAAAAAAGTAAAACCTCTAATTCTTTGTCGACGGAATCCAAGGGCTTGACGGTGTGTTTCTTGGATTCATGTGTTTATGATGCTTGACTATAGGGGAATCACTTCTCTTTAGGGTTTTGCACTTTATCTAAAAAAGAGATAAACATTGTGAATCTCGCTCTCAGGGCTATATTTGTGGCTTGTTTCTAAGATGCAAAGATCTTCTTTTCTCTAGTAATGGATTGTAGTTGATTGAGAGACTACAAAGTATGTCTTGGGTCTTCAAGCCTTTGGAGGGCTATGAAGATGCTTTGGAGTCTTCTTCTCTGTACAACTTCTTACTTGAAGTCTTTTGCCAAAGGTCTCTTCTTTATGAAAGAGGGGGGTATTTATAGACTTAGAATTAGAATCTTACCCAAAGCCTTAATTGGGTGTTGATTGGATACCATTACCCCTTTTAAGCTAAAAGAGTGATTGCATATTCCTTGTTTGGAGAGAAGTGCGATTTATGAAATTATTTGTATTCCATGAATGGCCTAATCTTCTTTTTTTACCCAAGAGAATCTAGATTTGATTTTCTTCAAATCTCTCTCTTGTGGGTCCCATGCAAGCTGGGTTTTGGGGTTAGCTAATGGGCTGAGACATGTGTAGGCTTGGTGATCTTTATGATTTATTGTTTGAAACCCAGACTAGGCCCAATGGACTTGTTCTTTCAATTGAGCTTAATTTGTAAATTTGAAACCCATGTATGACTTTTGGGTCTTTGATGTGCATTTGTGAGGGTGTAAGCCTTTATTTATAATTTGTACAAATTTTAGGTGTCTATAGATGCCCCCTCAAGGATGCGTTAACAAAAGCGCAAATGACACGAATGAGGCAGTGCATCCTTGATCTTTTTGTTGACAAGGGTTTGAATGATGTGACTGATGGAAGCAACTTTTGTAGCCCCTTGTCTTCTATTTTTTGTTTAACTCAATCCCTTGTAAGGCACTTGGCACATCTTTAAAATGAGCACAAGCATCCACCGTCTTGTCCCTTCTTTGGTGAAGGCTGTATCATTAAAGACATCTTAACTATAGAACTCGATACATTTTCTTCATTGCACTTACATCTTGTGACTTGATACGAGGCAGCAAATGGTAATCTTAAGATTACCATTTTGAAATCTTGATTGATTAATGATACACCCTTTCGAGCATGGTAAATTGAAGTAGTTGACCGGACTCCTTTCCAAAAATTTTCAATAATTTAGCTTTGGGTATGGTCGAGGAGAAAGTAAGAGTGAGTGATAATCCATGCTTGGTTGTGTATTTTCAAATTCCATTGGTTCAATCACAGCCAGGGGCGGAGCCACATAGAAGCAAAGGGGGGGGGCAGTTTCCCCCCTTAATGTGTGAGTACCCTTGTAATAATAATGGGCTGACAAAATATTATGCTTAATTGGAATCAGTTGCCCCCCTTGAATGTGTGAGTTGCCCCTCCTTGAATGTGTGTGTACCCCATGATTGGAATCAGTTGCCCCCTTCAATGTGTGAATTGCCCCCCCTCCCTCTTACCAAGAAATGAGTTCATGTCACCTCTAATCTGACAAAACTGGTACCACTCCAGTCTTTGCTCAAACTGTGACACAATGTCCGGCAAAGAATGCATTAAGCTCAAGATGGTGTCCAGGGTGGCAAGTGACTTCATTTGGAATAAAATGAGTGAGAATTTAAAATTTCATCTAACCACTACCCATTTTATTTCATATAAAGTCACTTAGGTTGTCTTTGGCATATGATCCCAGACCGTGATTGGAACATAGATCGTGATCGGAGCAAAAGTTTGAAGTGTTTGGTATACAGTCTGGGGCACGATCTTCTCATTAAGATCGTGTTTTTGCCTCATTTTAGATCGAGTTGAAAACCTCGATCCGAAAAGGCCGATCACGAACTGTTTCAAAAGGCGCTAAGTGAGGTAAAACTCACATGTTAATTTTAAGGGTGATTATGTCTTTTAGCATACAGATTATAACCCATCGTCCTCAACTCTTCATCCCTTCCATTCTTCATTTTTTCTGTCAACAAAACAAACCTCTGTCAATCATGCTTTTCTCTGCAATTATTCAACGGAAGAGATTTTTATGGAATAGGTTCTGAATCAGGTTTGCATTTGGCTCTGGAACAGTCTATCTGTTCTACAATTTCTTCTTATTTTTGCACCTTACTCTATCGGTACAGTGTGGGTTTCTCTCTCTTTTCACTTTTATTGTTAAAAAAATTGTTCTTTTTATTTGATTTTAAAATCTATGTGGTTTTATGTTGCTTCCCTTTTAATGTTTAAGGAAAACTGAATTTTGAATTTGATTATTTGACTGTGTTATGGATTCTTCTTGTTAGAGTAATTGATGATGATCAAGGGACGAGTGAAATTGTTGTTACAACATAAATCAAATGTTAGTTACTATTATAGCTACGCCTAACAAGTTAAATAGATCTATAACAGAAAGGCATTGTAAAAGTTGCTTGATATATAAATAGAGAACTGGGGAGCCCGAAAAGGTTATCTCAGAATTTTCCGTTCTTTGTGTTTGTCTTCTCTTCGATCTCTCTCTCTTCTTGTCTGTCCATTTCTCTTCTGTGGAATAGCTTTCTCTCTTGTAGACAAATAGGAGGTCATCCCATCATTTCCTCTGACAAAAAAAACCAAAGATGGTTTCTTTCAAATTGCTTTATTTTTTGTTCCCTGATATAGAATGGTTGCGGGTTTGTAATGGGAAGTCGATGACCACCGTCGCTTCCCATAAAGGGTTTTACCCTGCCAAAAAAGAACTTCTTAGGAACCACTATTGCAGTCCGGAACCATTGTCATCTATTCAGTCGACCAACCTCTCCCGTCTTTCTTAGCTGTGGCGGCCAGAGCCTTTTTCCACGTAACCAAGGTTTCCAATCTTACGTCAACAGATCGTTTCCGGCCATATTTCCTCTCTCTCTCTCTTTCTCTATTGAAGGTTTTAACTCTATCCCAAAGAAGTTTTCATGAAGTGGTCGTTGTGATTCTATATTGAAGGATCACCGATCACACTGTGGGAAACTCCCTGCATTTTTGGTCGACATCTCTGCTTAATTAGTTAGATGTTCACCACAGGAGAAGAGATGGCAAGAGAATGTACTATTTTTCCCTTGTACGAATCCACTGGCTCATCTTTTCATTGAATAGATCGAGTTTGATCTCAAACTCTAAGCCAAACGACATGTTGAATATGATCTTAAGATCCTTAGAATTGTGATCTTAGGATTTGATCAAATGATCCTTATCATCATAACCAAGATCCCAAATCTTGGACAGAACATTTATTTCAATTAATAAATACACAAGTATATTTATTATAATGCCCCTCTTTGACCCATGTGTATAGGCTCAAACACCCTTTGTCGGGTCTTGTGTCACGCACTGATTGCTAATGGAGTGGTACTTGTTCATTGATACTGGAAATGATTTAAAATCCCAGAGAATCCTTGTCTCATGATCCGATTAGGTGCGCCCCTTAATGGGTGTCAACAGTGTGCCTGCAACCAGCAGGTGACACATTACGTTGAAAAAGTGATTTACACTTTTTGAGGGTGCTTTTCACTTTTTCGATGACATATCGCCCTCTGATTGTGGGCACACCATTGGCGTCGGTTAAGGGATGCACATAATCCTTTGATTTCCCCCCTCCCCCTACGTGAAAATATTGGCTCCGCCCCTAATCCTATCACGGCCCTGCCTTCTTGATTTGAGTAGACCAACTCGAAAGCCCACTTGTGTCCCTGGTTTGTCCTAAATTGAGTTACTTCTATTTCCAGACTGACCGGACTAAAGTAACATGGCAGCTCTAGATTGCAATCCCTAGTTATCATTCTTTATGATTGGGGTTTCTTCGTGGATGTGTCACCAACAGATTTGGAATGCATCTTATGAGCTGTTTTGCTTGTAAGCGACTCAAAATCGACGTAATCGGTTTCTAATTCGGACAAAGGAGACCTCCATTGTTTTAGAAACCACTTCCACCGTTCCCCTTTTTTTAAATCTCCTTTTTGCCTTATATAACATCCCAGACACTGGTTTGGGATTCATCACTTTCGATTAGGGATAGGGACGGCGACGTCCAACGCTGAAGCTACAAGAGGAAATGGCATGCCCTGCACTCAGAGTTTTGGCTCCCTTTAGTACCAGAAGTTTTGTGCGACAATGAAATCCACGATTCGATTTGCCACTTCCCTCATATCTTTTTGAAAGAATGAAAAAACCTCAAAAAATGTTGAAGAAGAAGAACAAGCTAGGGGTGGGCATGGGCCGGGGTGGGCTGGGTT
>JAOXJP010184069.1:0-12399 GCA_025762735.1 Platanus orientalis
GTTTTGGATCGGCTGGGTTGGATTGGATCGGCCCCTTAAATTGGTGCTTTGAATCGGATGAATATGCTTTGGATCAGTATAGATCGGTCTAGATCGGCTGATTCGGATCGGAATCGGCCAATCTGGGGTAATTCTTTAGTTTGTGCTGGATCGGCCGATCCATGACCGGATCGGATCGGAATCGGCCAGGAACGATTCTGATCCCGATTCCACTTTTGTAAACCATGGTATATTGCCAAGAATGCGTTCTTCAGAGTCAATTCCAAAATCATAAAGACGTTTGGTTTGGCAGGAAAGAAAAAAAAAGATCTAGACAAAGAAGATGAAAAAGTAAATTCACACCCAAAAAAATATAAAAATATAAAAAAAATCAGGCCAAAGAATCAGAAAATTGACATTTTGTAGCTCCCAAAAAGTGACTCCAAAATAAATCTTTGGGGTAGAATCCAAGGAGCAATATTGGAATTACCAAACGACTTTTTCTGGCTCTTTGGATTCTTTGGAGTTGAGAATCCAAGAATCACTCTTTTGGAGTGTTACCAAACACGGCCTAAATAACCTTTCTAAAGATACCAAAGCTAGCCACATGGACAAGTTTGAAAATTAAGGTTAAAAGTGAGTCATGGGATCATAACTTATGAAAAACCTAATAAACCTATAAAACAAAACTCTAAGTGGACCCCACATGATCATCCATGATCATCTAACTCCTTGTTTCTCACGGATGCTCATGCATCAAGCAGTCCACCCACATGAATGAAAAACTCTAATTAACAGTAACGTTACATCAAAAAAAGAGTTTTGAGGGGGCTGAAAGTCATCATCACATCAACAAAAATACTGCTCTCAAACCCAAGTGTAGTAATGTGACCAGCTCATATAATTATGATACCCATTCACATAGTTATCCACGAACTGCTCATTTTGTTATTCATTGATTTCCCCATAATGACCCCAGTAGGTATAATCAAAATATGATTGAACTCTTCCCATTAGATGGTGGGGTTAATCATGCCTATCCACTATACCTTTATGAGTCACAACCATACAAAGACGTACTGTGACGGCTATATGATCCATAATCGTAACTCTCGGATGTAGAGAAATGTGAATGGACACCATAGCCTAGGCCTGGGTACCTATATCAGTATGATTATGTAAAAAAAAGAACTACGTGAATTGCTATTCACGTCCATTGAGTAGAACCTCTCTGCATTGTCTTGCTCTTGTATAGTTTCCAACTATTTCCTTGTTTGTTGTCACGAGTATATTAATCCGGAAGAATGAGGACTATGGCCTCCAACTTTTTTTTTTACCATTATAAGTAACCATGATGTCCATCTTGAGAAACATAGTTGCAAACCTAGCCTCCCAAGTAAATGGGCTCAAGGGCCTTTAAAAACTCTAACTTTGACTTGTCCCCAACACTACTTTCAACAAGCCCACTTCCCCATTATCATCATTCTCCATCCCCATAACCGCCACCATTATCCCTGCCACTCGGACAGAATATCCTGCTCGATGATGGCTTAAGTGTCTAAAGCAATTCAAAACTCTACCTCCTCTTGCCGATGCATTTGACTCAGAAGCTACAAAATTCTCCACATCGATGCCCAATTAGCTAGGTATCTTAAAATTTTGAATATTAGGTCATCCCCTCATTAATCCAATACAGGAATACAGGCTCAGGATACTTAACCCACTTATGAAGTAGGTTCACTTCGGCCTCCTCAACGATCACATCAATAAGGTTTTAATGATTTGTGTAATCCTCCTTATCATCACTCCTTATATGTTTTTCCCTCGGCTTCATGTTATAATAAACATATGCAAGATATTTGACGGTGTTCACATCCCAATGATGTTGTTGTCTGTGATAACACACAAAATAGCTATCTTTCTTAGATTTGAGGCATCTAATGCCCATAAAGCATCTACCATTTGGCTGCAAATGATAAATTGCTTTAATTATAAAGGTCTTAATGAGAAATTTAAATATTGTTTTTTAAATCCAATATGTTTACTCTGTACACACTTTTAAGTTTTAACCCATCTGGGTGAATCATTTCCCTTGAATTAATGACAACTGGCATCCTAAATGAATCTGTGCATCTCTTAACGATAACAACTACAAAGTTAAAGCACCACATCAATGATATTTTTTTAGAAATGAGAAATCTATAAATTATAATTTGATAAATTTCAAACCTTGTTCATGCATTTGGCTTGAACTCTCGAAACTCCATTCTATTTTTGCACTATATTTTGTCTCACCACTAGCAAATCAACCAAATCCCCAAGATTGAACCTGTATATTAAAATTTTGAATCTAGAAGGTATGTTAAAATCAAATAACATTAAATTAATCAACAAATTAACATTACTCACAAACCTTGCAACCAACTACTCATCACTTTCTAACAATTCATTCCTTGCTATTAGTTGATGAAATTCTTCTGTATAGTAATCTACGAACCAATTTATTTGTTGTAAATTATGTAGACACAATCACACTGGTACATTGTTTAAACATAATTATCCTCTCACCCAAAAATAATAATAATAATAATTATTATTATTATTATTATTATTATTATTATTATTATACAGAAGAAAATTTTGATTCAATTTCTTCTTCATTTTCTCCCATTCAATAATCTTAGATTTTCCCCTTCTTTCTCGGATCAATTTTAATTGTTCCCACCAAGTCAATGCTCTCCCTTTCAATCAAATGGCTACTTAATTCACCTTTTTGTCTTCTGAAATATTTTAATAAACAAAGATTCTTTCCACTGTATTCAATGAATCTATAAACTCCTCCGGTTTGAGGCTATCAAGGAACTCCGGTATCTCAATTTTCAAGTTCGACTCTCATTTCCTATCATCCCTTACAATTGGATTCCCTATGCTGAACATTATTATAAAAAAAATGTTTCTTCATAAAATCATCCAATTCAGAAGCTTTATCAGCATGAATCGATGCCTCAAGTTGTTATATGCGTTGGGTCAAAAACTTAACTTGTCTCTTTAGTAGGTTAATCTCATGTTGGAGTTCACCGAAAGATCGTTTAGTGCTGCTACTTATTAATCATTGTAATGCGGGAGCAACCATGAGGAACAAGAAGAAATTAGATGATCATGGGTGATCATGTAGGTCTACTTTGGGTTTAGTATTAGGTTTATTTGATATTATTGTGTTGTAATCTCGTAACTTGCTTTTAGGCCAGATCTTCCAAGGTCAAAACTTGTCATTTTGGCTAGATTTTGGTGTCTGTACAAAGGTTATTCAACTATCTTTGAAATGAAACCAAGATTTCTATGTGATTTGGGAAAGTTATGACCAAATTACTTAAGTGATATCAGTGTGTGATTTGATATGTTTTCAGGAAGTCTTAGTAATAGATATATTCAGTTTCTACTTTGAGCAAGTCTTTAGATCTATAAGATAGTTAAGTAGGAGAATAAAATCTTTCTGATTTTGGAAAGGTTAGGATTTAGCAATTTAGCTTAAGGGGTCAGTTTCTATTTCTTTAAAAGTATTTTATATTCCTTTTAAGGTAAATTCTTGGCTACCAAGCATTGTAATCAATATAAAGGAGTCAAGCTCCCAATGTTTTCCGTGGTGAATGAAATAGAAGATTAGTTTTCTTTCTAAAAGAAACTTGTCTTCTCCTTACTCCTACGTTGGGGTATGGGAGATTAATAGCTTGCGGCTATTCTATTGCTTTCTTCTACTTGTTCTTGCTTTCTTCTTTATGTATTTGATCTTCAATCAAGTGCTGGTTATAGGGTTATTATCAACTATTCTTTGATCATGTTTCATCCATCAACAAGCCTAGCAAATAAGCATCCATTCAGTTCTTCAAATTTGAAGTCTGCAATGCGGTTTATTGAAGTTTTGAGTTTTATTTTGCTTTGCTGGATTTCTGAAACAAGCACCTGACTCCTTATTTGACCAACTTAATCCTCTCCAATTATTCTGAAATTTGGTGGGGATACCCTACATTCAAGGTGCTACAAACCTGCAAAATTTCAGCTCAGACTGAATACTTTAAGCAGAGTTTCCAGCTTGATCAAATGACTGTCCAGCAAGCTCTATTTTCTGAAAGGGCGGCTTGGCCCAACGGTAAAGCTTACCGTTAGCGTCCCTAGTGGCACAGGTTCAAGTCACGGAAACAGCCTCTCCAAAGATAGGGGTAAGGCTGCGTACATCTTGCCCTCCCCAGACCCCGCGTTAGCGGGAGCCTCGTGCACTGGGCCGCCCGCCCTACTTGGTAGATTAAACAATTATCAGCCCTACAAGTGTTTCTCTATCATAAGTCCGATTGGTGACTACTTCTAGCCTACTTTGGACCCATTACCCACAAAAATCACAGCTTTCTCAAAGCTGTTTTGCATCACACTGTCTTCTACATGCAATATTATGGGGAATATGAAAGGAGAGGAATAAAAAATATTTGAAGACAAAAGGAAAGGGATAGATAAGGTGGTAGACTATATTACCTGCGAAGTATCAAATTCAGTCTTATACTCGAATGTTAAATTTTAATGGATTCTAATGGGGTTCTAAAGTTAATTTTTCATAGATCCTCATTTAGAAACCTGGGGTCAGTAGGCTTTGGTGGAACCAATCACGATCATGATAGCAAGTTGGTGCTCGCTATTAGGGGCCTAATGGGTACTTGTGACTCTACAAAGGTTAAAGTAATGGTTTCATTGAAAGGGTTAATAGAGTTAAGGGTGGTGAAACAATGATTAATAAGGACTCCTCGATTGTCATCAGCTAAGGTTGGGGGGGATCTTGGCACCTATCCCACATCATTCATGAGATTAGAGAATGGGTGCAAGAAATGTATCTCTCATTCTCTCTTGTCCCTTGAAGTCAAAACAATGTAGCTGATAAGTTAGTCAAGTGAGATTGACCAAACAAAAAGTTAGTTAAGAGGGAGGAGACTCAACTATCAATGTATAAGGGGGACTGAGTTGTCATTTTAGCTCAACTTTCTTTTTTGTATTGGTTGTAATGTTTCCCATTTGATATTTTATTAGCACTAACTGCATTATTCATCTAAAAAAATAAAACTTTTCAAATTACTTTCCTATCTCTTATTAAATTCTTCCAATAATTCAATGCTTTTCTAAACTCTCGATTAAAACCTAATTAAATTTGCACTTAGTAAGACTTCGTCAAAAGAAACAACTCCAACTCAATTAAAACTATTGAACTTTAAAGAAAATAAAACTAAAGAGCAGATTTGGGCCCAACCACCCCATAATAATTGAACACATGGAATGAAAACCCATAATTTCAAACTAATTTGAGGAAAACGTATTGTAAGCTAAATTTGAGGGCCCCAACCAAGTTCCATGTGGACTATCATTTGAAACTAAAAAACTTGCAAAAGCCCAAAAGCCTCTGCATGAAGTTGTCTTCAACCACAAGACTTTTTAATCTTTATTCACAATTCTTAGCACCATTAAAGCTTTGAAGGAAAGCTAAAACTTCACCTTTGTATCATTACATGTTAACCCATAAAATTGAAAATTCTTCCAACTACAGGTGTAAACGAACCAGGCCTAGAGATAATTCGGGCCTAAATTTCAACTGGATCAAACCAGGCCTTGAGCTCAGGCATATTCAAAATTCAATAAATACAAGGCCAACTCTCGGCCCACATGCACCCATTAATAACCTCATGGTTCTTTGAATGGAACAACAACCTTGTCCCAACTACTTGGGATCAGCTACACGAATCTTGTTCAGCCATTCCACTCTATCTAAGGCCATATTTTTCATCAAATAACATGCCTTGGTGTATCCCCTTAGTACTTCAACCCAAGTAAATTTTGGCCTTCCTTGTCCTTTTAACACCTTCAACTTGCATCATCTCACTCCTTCTCATTGGTGCAATCATAGGTCTTCATTGCACATGATCAAATCATCTCAGTCAACTTTCCCTCATCTTATCACCTTTGGTGTTACACCTAAGTTCTTGCAAAGGGATTCATTCCTAATATTATCCTTTCTAGTCTTACCATTCATCCATCTCAACCACACTCATTCTATGTACATGTTGTTTGTTGGCTGTCCAACACTTTATTCCATAAAGCATGGTTGTTCCTTTTTTTTGCTAAACCAAGCATGGTTGTTCTTATAGGTCGTCTTATAAATTTAGTAATTTACCCTTCAATTTAGTGGTATTTGTTGATCACAAAACACTCCAGAAGCACATCTCCACTTCAACCATCCTGATCTAATTATTTAAGCGACATCATCTATAATATCTCCCTTCTTGTGCATTAATAAACCAAGGCAGTGTTTAGTTCGGATTCTCATAATCGATTCTGGGTTAGAATTAATTCTGAGCTTAAAAAATGGGTTTAATTGAGATTATTAAAATAGGAAGGACATAATCAAGGCCTGATTATGGTCAAAATCAGAAACAATCGTTCGATTCTGATTTTTTGGCAAAACGGGAGTAAAATCACACTTTAGCGATTCTTGCATTTACGTCTTCCTCGCTGATCAGGTAAACCTCTCTGCTATCTCATCTCCCTTCTTTCTCTCTTCTCGTCA
This sequence comes from Platanus orientalis, assembly GCA_025762735.1. Classification (NCBI taxonomy): domain Eukaryota; kingdom Viridiplantae; phylum Streptophyta; class Magnoliopsida; order Proteales; family Platanaceae; genus Platanus; species Platanus orientalis. Next base: position 6,578 of record JAOXJP010184069.1, read on the forward strand.
TCTGTCCACCCTCTTTCGTCTCTGCCTCCTCTCTCTCTCTCTTTGTCGTCTCTACTCTCTTCCCTCTCCCACCTCTTCTCTCTGCTCTCCTCCCCCTCTAATCACTGCCTCTCCTCTCTCTCCTTCTTGTCTTTGCCCTCTTCCCTCCCCCGCCTCTGCTCTCCTCCCCCTCTCTCATCATTGCCTCCCCTCTCTCTTTCCCGTCTCTCTCTACACTTGTCTCCCTCCCTTCCTCTCTCTGCTCCTGCCTCCCTCTCTCTTTCTCGTCTCTCTCTCCCACCACCCTTCTCTCTTTCCAGACTCTCTCTACTCTCGCCTCCCTCCCTTCCTCTCTCTCCTACCACCTCCCTCTCTCTCTTTCCCGTCTCTCTCTCTCCCGCCTCCCCTCTCTCTCTTTCCCTAGTGGACCTTCCCCCTTCAGTTTTAGGAGATTTGGCTCTTTTCGGAGGATTTTATGGATCTGGTGAGTCTTGAGTGGAATCCGGTGGTTTATCAAGGGCCTCCTAGTCAGGTCTTTGCATTGAAGTTAAAAGCTCTTAAATGCAGGTTGAAGGCTTAGAGCAAGACCAGTGGTGACTCTTTGAAGGTGGATATTGCAAACTGTGCTAAACGGATCAAAGAGTTGGATGACTTTGAGGTAGTGAGATCCCTCCTCTCCTTGGAAGAAAGGGGTGCTAGAGAGTCTGATGCAACACCACTCACAAATATCAATCAAAGAGGTAAAGTCAGCAAAGCTGAAGATACTCAGGTGTGCCAAGACGTTAGGGAGTGAATTAAACTGATTCCAAAGGGTTAAATCCGCAGTGCAAATAGGGTTAAATAGGTTCTGAGTAGAAGGAAAACAGAAAGGTAGTAAGGATACTATGGTGGAGTGCTATAACACACAATAAACTCTCAGGTAGGTTAGTTATAGCTTCAGAATCTGTGTAAACAGAAAGCATGTAACACACTGTCTGTGATTCAAAACAAAGTATATCCCTAAGGGATTTTGGGTGTTTCAATAGGAACAAGTATGGGATTTGATTAGGCTCAGAGATAAGTGCTACAAAGGCTGTTCTAGGCAGGTTATATGGATGTGCAGTAAGGTACGTATGGGATTACAAGTACTGGACAACAAGTGTGGATTGGGTGTGCTGGTAAAGCCAGAATAGATGTCATACAACAGGTAATGTAATCTATAGAGGTTAGTTTACCCTTAATGTGGTGTACCCGAGCAGCAGAGTACAGCAGTTCACTAGTGTCTCAAACAGCAAAGAAAGTGGCAGATCTCAGTTCTGGTGAAGTCTCGAACAGAAACTCATATGCTCCACAGCTAGTAGTCTTCTTACCACAGCAGCTTATGAGGGATGAAATACAGAGGTCTTTAATCAGAATCAATTAGCAAGTTGTTGCAATCTTCTACTCCAGGAGCTTCCATACTATAACTGTTGCAAGGAACATATAAGGGAGATCTCAAGATTCTGAGTTGTGCCCTGGATAACCTCCTCAGCTTCATGAACCACGGGTTATATTTGTAAAGGAAAATTTTAATCTCTGAATTAGGACTTTAGGAGAAAGTAAATCTCAGGGTGCTGCAGGTATGTGTGTGATTGGAAGGTCTGGCCAATTGAAAAGTTGATGGAGATTAAATTTTGATGGTGGGAAATCATTAGAAAATGATGGGGAATATGGGGTTTGCTGAGAGTAGAAAACTTAAAAGTAGAAAATAGGAAGATTAGAAGGACGAGAAGAAGAAGAAAGCTAGAGAAGAGCCAGATCTCTTAATTATTTGTGTTGTTTAGTAGCCTCAGTGCTAGTTGTAACAGTTAAATAATCGTTTCTGAACAATGTTGAACCAAACAAGATTCTGATTATGAGTTCTCATAATCAGTTTCTAGAAACAAGATATCCAAACAAGATTCTGAGTTTCAAAATTGTTTTTCATAATCTGATTATAAGAATCCATAATCATAATCAGTAATCAATTTTGAAAATCTAAACCAAACAAAGCCCAAGATAACGAAAAATGGTCACTCCGGGGTATCTCTTGGTTATCAATCTTAACTACTCCCTTACTTTTACTACTATTTTTATTAAACTTGCATTTCATATATTTTGTTTTATTCCAGCTTATCTTAAAACTATTTGATTCTAAAACATCCCCCCATAGTCATAACCTGGCATTTACCCCCACTCTAGTGTCATGAATCAACACAACATCATTAGCAAACAGCATACACCATGGCACCTCCTCTTGCATACACCTAGTCAACTCATCCAAAAGTAAGGCAAAAATATACAAGCTCAACGTTGACCCCTAGTGCAAGCCTACTATGATTGCAAACACACTCATTTCTCCTCTTATTGTCCTAACACTAGTTATCGCTCCATCATACATATCCTTAACTAAGTCAATATATCTGCTTAGGATCCATTTCTTTTCCAAACCCACCATATGATCTCTCTTGGCATGCTATCATAAGCCTTCTCTAAGTCAATAAAGACGCTATGAAGATCTTTCTTATTCTTTCTATACTTTTCCATCAGTCGCCTAAATAGGAAAATAGCTTCAGTTGTGGATCTCTCAAATATAAATCCAAACTGGTTTTCAAACACACTAGTTTCACGTCTTAGTCGATGCTCAATCACTCTCTCTCATAGCTTCATTGTATGTCTTATAAGCTTGACCCCACGATAATTGGTGCAATTTTGAATATCCCCCAATGTTCTTATAGATGGGAAAACCACAATACTTTTTCCTCCACTCATCCAACAATTTTATAGTTTGAATGATCTTATTAAATAGCTTAGTTAGCCATGATAAGCTATTGTCTCCCATACATTTCCAAACCTCAAATGGGAAACATCCGGTCCAAATGCCTTCACCATGTTCATCAGTCCCAAGCCTCTTTAACTTCGAACACTCTAATCCTACAAAGATACCTATGATGTCTAATCTCCTCAAATTTACTGATTCCCCCTAAACCAACATTCCTTAGATGATTCTCATTCAATAATTTTTTTAAATAACTCCACCTTTCTTTAATCTCCTTGTCTTTCATTAAGACTCTTTAATCCTCACTTTAAGGCATCTAACGTGATTTATTTCTCTACGTTTTGTGTCCATTGTTCTAGCAAGTTTGTATATAACTATCTCACCATTCCTAGAATAATTTTCTTGCTATTAGGATTGGTAAAAGAATAGAAACATAGAATACTTGTTCCTTTCCTCCCAAATACTCCACGACATAGAAAATTGTAGAGTTCAAAAGAATACATCCTCTTTTACAAAGAGCTATTATCTTCAATGGGTAGAACAAACCAATAATTTCAAAGAAAAATCCAAGAATATAGCCCAGGTTAAAAACATGGTTCTAAATTTCCTAGTATAAACTATTAAATCCAATATTTTAAATTTTTGCACGTTCTAATTTAAACCTTAGACCTAACTTACTAGTTTCTCACAAAATTTGAGAGGAACTTCCTGGTTGACCTACATCATACCTGCTGATATCCAATGTTTATTGGAACAATAAATGGTCCATTTTGCCAAGACAAGATCTTGCATCAAAGTTTTTCTTAAGGCTGCATCAATCAAAGTAAGTTAAATAGAGATCATTACCCAGGGTTGATCCCATAATTACAGAGTGCTGGGAGGAGTGGACAGGAAACAGACCTAACTTTTAACTTTTGCATAAAGTGGCTGCTCACCAGAAATGAGGTTAAATAGAGGCATCCTCAAAAATTATATAAGCCAAGTTCAATCAATTATGTCTTACTGCTTAGGTTAATATTAACCCTTAGATTATAATCAATCCTATGGTCAGAATTATGGTGATAATACATAATTATGTTATAATAGTATGACATATAAGTATGTATAATTATGGGTTAAGCCACATATGTAACTTCAGACGAAGCCTAGGCTCCATCTGGCTCATGGTTTGATGTCCAAAATTCAACTATGGGTTGAGTTTGGACCATGAGATCTAGCTGGAACCACCCAGCCAGGCCCGAGGAACCATTATCTCCACCGAACTCCTGCTCATTTATTATCAGATTTCATTTTTTTTTTTCTAGAATTTACAGAGTCTTACAGCACACAACTCTTCATCATTAACGCCCAGCTGGAAATCGAATCAATTACAGAAGGAAGTTATCATAGAGCAGAGTAGTTTGAAATCGAACCTTTTCTGAGAAATGAACTCCAAAGCATGCAAAACCAAAGAATACAGATACTCCACCTTCCGGCTGTAAACCTGAGTAGAACCTTGAAGCAACAGAGCAGCTACATTTGCAGAAAATAAACAAACAAAATCTTTATCAGAATAAAAAAAACAAAGAACAAGAAGAAGAAAAGAGTGAAGAAATAAAGAAGCGTCATTAAGGGAGGGAACCAAACCTTCAGCGAAATTCACAGAGAGGTGCTCATTGTCGCTGGTGATCTCGCCGGAGCAAATCTTCAAGAGATACTCTTCAAGATTCTTAGCGAGATCGACAGCCCAATTGGATTCAAGGTCACGAAGCGGCTGCAAAATGTGGAATCGTCCACCGCTTCCCTCGCCGCTCTGTTCTTCTCTACTGTCGTTCATCTTCGAAGAACCAAAGAAAAATCCCCATGCTGATTTATCTCCCCGCCATCTAAAACCCTAGATCTTGAATTTGGGGGAAACAAAACCAATAAAGTACAAATTAGGGTTCCAGAAAGAATCCCTGGAACACTAGATAATAGAAATGGTTCAGAAAAGAGGAAAACTAGTCGCCTCTAAATCTGGTGCTCGATCGAAGAACACTAGAGAACGCATTTAGATTGTGAAGCTGTGAAGCAGACGAGAGAGAGAGAGAGAGTATTGGGAGAGAAGGGAAGAATATCCGTCACCTCTTTAGTGTTCAAAATAGTTTTGGAGACCGTTTTCCCGCTCGTATATGAATATGCGGTTTCGGTTTTAGTTGTACCCATTTAAACCGAACCCGAATGGCAGTCTGTGCCCAACTTTGACCCGATTATGATCGGTTCGGGCCCTTTTGGGTTCATGTATTTCATATTGGGAAAGGATGTTCTAGGTTCCCTATGCCAACCCTCTGTGTGATGTGCACCATAGATTGACTAGGGAGCGTGATTTGGAAGGAGTCCTAAGTAGGGTGGCAATTTGTGTTGGCAGGTCAAGTTCGTGTCGTGTTGAGATAAGGATATACAATTATATGGCTCAACCCGAGCCTAATCCATTTATTAATCATGTCAAAAAGGGTCAATCCATTTTGAACCGAAACATGTTTACAGTCAACCCTAATTCATTTATTATTTGTATCAAAATGGGATAACCTGCTTTGACCGAAACATATTTAAAGTCAACCCTACCTTGCTTTTTTCTTGTTAGGTTCATGGGTCGTGTCAAACATTGTCACCCCTACTCCTCGGGCATGGATTATGTGAGAATGAATCTCATGAGAACCATGAAAACGGCACCAAAGGGGCTGACGCATCAATACCGAAAAGTGATTTGCACTTTTTGGGGGGTACTTATCACTTTTCGGTACTGATGTGTCTGTACCCTGTTGCCGTTTTCACAGTTCTCACAAGATTCGTTCTCACCTAATTTTTAGTGCTACTCCTAAGGAGAGATCCATGCTTCACGTGCTTCCCACTTAACAATATGTATGTGTAGGGGTGGGCACGGGCCGGGCCATGGTAGGCCCAGGCCTGGCCCTCAAATTATAGATCGGGCTCAAGCCAGGGCTTAGGCCCGTAGGGGAGGGCTTGGGCCGGGGTTTGGGCCCGGCCCTCATTAATTGACGGGGTCTCGAGCTGGGCTTCAGGCCAGCCCATGAATAAAAATATAAAA
>JAOXJP010184080.1:0-12399 GCA_025762735.1 Platanus orientalis
AATCAGAGTTGGCCACCACCCTTAACCTATCTCTTTGCAATCCCTATTGGAGAAATATTGTTGCAAAACCTACTTGACCAGTTAATTTCCAAGCTAGGGAATGGAAAATGTTAACAAAGTTTGTAGGAGAGTATTAAAAATTAATTTTAACTTTTGGGGGAGAGATATAAATAAGAAAATTAGAGCATAGAAATAATTATTATGTGGGAAAAGATTGAAATTTGTCCTAAGATTCACAAATGAACTCAATGATGTCTTTGACTGTTATTTTTCATAATAAGACGGGTTTTATCTCTATAACAATATGTAATTTATCTATAATATTAACTTTTTTTTTTTTTGGTCATTTTTAAAAGATCTTGCACATTGAATACAAGGAATGAAATAATTCCAGCTTGGTTTTGTATAGTTTTTGACACATAATGATCATTTAAAATGGAGTCATCTCAATCTATCACCAAAATTTTAATAAAAATAGTAATTAGAACATTTTAGGATTTCAAAAAAGTTAACTGATTTCCATTATTTTTAACATTAATGTGATGGGGTTATGTATTTTTTTAGATTACCCTCTCCAAAATGATTATGAAATCATTGAATGAGTCTGGAAAATAAGGATTCTCATGGATTCGATGTTAATAAAATGTCTCCATTAACAGGTTTAAATAAACTAGTACAAAGACAAAGTTCGAAAAAACGAAAATAAAATATTATCTAAACAATCCTAATTTGATTTAATCTTATCATGACTAATTGTATTTTCATGTGTTTAAAGATCATAGATGCCTATGTCAATGCCCAGCACAATCTTTATTAGATGGAACTCATTGCCTATGCCCAGCCACAAACTGTGCCTTTCTATTTGATGATAGATGATGCAGACCCACAAATTGATGGAATTTTTACCACTAATACCCGGTGATATTGATGGAATGTTTGACGAATGAATAAAAAAATTGTACGGATGAAAGAGATTGAATAGGTATATATGAACCTCAAGTGTTGGACCAATTGGACCTGATGTATTAGTCTCTATTTACCACATGAATTAGGCCTCTATGGGCCATATGTATTGAGCCTCTTAGGACAATATGTCATAAAAGGGCCTCAATGGGCTTAGCCACAATGGGAAAATAACACATAGCCACTAATGGGCTGGGTTCTCATGAACTTTTATTTTTTTAAGCCGGAAACATGTTTTTTTTTTTTTAATAACATCTTCTTCCTCTCCATATAGATGAAAAACAAGTCTTCCCATCCGAGTAATGGTGGGGCTGTTGTTGCTAAAATGGAACCTCAGTTGTAGGAATTATGGTAGCTGTACGTTGGTTCTGCATTGGAGGGGCTGAGGCTGATGGGCTAGCTGTGGTGAGTGTTGTGGGTTGTATGGAAATCTCAAAAGAAACAACGATGGAATTATGGGATCACAAAATTATGAAAGGGGAATATCAAAGGCACTGCACCATCAACTATGGCGGACTTTTAAGGTGGTGTATGGTTTGGATTCTAGAATCTGAGTATGGGTCATAATCAATTCCAAGCCATGTTAGAGGTATTTTGTTCAGATTATAAAATCTAAATATACACAATCAGAATCAGAATCACTATTTAGATTGATTGTGCTGATTCTACACTATGATAGGACAAACCAAAAACGAAAGGAGTTTACTCGAATCAACTTCCTTACTCTTTTTCAGTTACGAAGCCTCGACAAAACTCACACAATATTCATAGAATCTAATCATCCAAATGCTACATAAAATTAACTTCCAAAAATCAGGTAAATAAATGAGATTCTAGATTCTCATAATCCGATTACAAAATCCAATTATGACAATCTAAAATCAAAATCAATAATCCAATTATAAAATCCGAACCATGTCCCTAAGTGTTTGAAATGTTGATTCTTCTCTTCATAAATTTACCACCAACACGAACTATGATATGGTTTTGCTTGTGGATGGGAAATTGTTAAGAGGTGGAAACAAAGGTGATAGATGGAATGCTTGTAGAGAGAACTGCATAGGAGAGAATCTCTTCTTTTGGCTCGTGAATATGGATGTGTGTCTGCATCACAGCCTTCACTTTATTTATTTGTTTGTTTTTCACACCCCATGTTAGGAAAGCAGTAGCAATCAGCGGTGGTTGGGTGCTTTGCAATGGCAAGAATTTGCAACCTTAAGTAGGGGCGTGATGAAGGCTGGAGTTGATAGAGGAGAAACAAGGCTGAAGGATTCACTCGTGGAGATGGTGATCGACGGAGAACTTGCTACAAGTGGAGATTGGGTCTACACCCAGTGAAAGAAGGATTTGTCTGGGGGAAGAGAAGGTTAAATGCATAAAAGTACTAAAAACAGGTAAGCATAAGAAAGAGTTAGACCTGGGTGACTGGTTGATGCTGGCCGCCAGATAAACGTGCTCAAAGAGATATGTCAGCCAAGAAGAATGGTTGGCTCTGATATGATGAATAGGTTTAGAAAAGAAGGATTCTTATGGATTCAACATTAATACAATGATTCTATTAAGAGGTTTAAATAAACTAGTAGTAAAATAAAGGTAGAAACAAAAATAAAATAATCCTAATTTAATACAATTAGTTAATCGTATCTTCATTTCCTTAATAAATCATCTAGTCCCATATGATTTACAAAGAAAGTACAAACCAATTAGTAAATTTTAGAACATCCAATGGTGTTAGATATTGAGACATCACTAACATACATGAGTATATCTCGGAACCATCAATGTAGATAGATGTAGTGTTGAAGTTTCACAATGAATGAAAACAAGCTTAGGATTCAGAGGAGTATCCTAGTGAAATGAGGATATCCATTGATGACTGCAAGAAACTATTTTCAGATGTTATGCTGAGTTTAATCACGTTAATCAGGTCAAATTGAGCTGTGTTAAGGTTTGTCCGAACTCAGCCCGAAATGTTTTACCCGAGCTTGAACTTGGCCCAAATAAAACTTTAGGCTTGAATTCAACCCGTTTTAAAATAGTGGCCTTCGGGCCAAGTTTAGGTTGTCTGAATTTAAACTCTTTTTTTTTAAATTTGTGGACTAATTTTAGGTTCATAATTACCCATAAATGCATATTATATGTTTTTTTTTTTTTTTTTTCAGTTTTGACACTTGAACTATTTGATGACAGTAAATTTGTTAAAAATGTATGGATCCAAAAAAAATTAAAAAAATAAAAACTTAATATCAACATATGAATGAAATTATTATTTGCTAACTAGTTCAAGCTAAACTTTGAGTTGAACTTAAGTCTATCCAAATTCATCCCAAATAAAACTTTGGGCCTCAAAGTTAGGCCCAAACTCAACTCAACCTGGAATTAAGATGGACTAATCCAATTATTTTTTGAGCTAGACAAATCAGGTTTTGGACTCGAACTCAATTGATAGCCTTAAATATAACCCATCAAGTTGGCTACAAAGAAAGTTTGTATAAGCCTTACTAAAATAAGAAAAAGAAATAATTTGTTTTCTTAAAAAGAGCAAATATCATGTCCTGGATTTGGTGTTCAATACACTAAGGGACATCAAATGGAACAAAATAGGTGGGAATTTGAAATTCCATCAGACTCCTCCCACCCATTTTATTCCATATGACATCCCCTGGTATAATGCACACCAAATCCTGCACAAAACAATTATTTAAAAAAAAAACATTTTTTTTTTTCTTAACCAGTTCACTCTCCCTTACCCCAAAAAAAAAAAAATACTTAAATTTCTCCAAAATTGTAATTTTTCTAGGGTCAGAAAGTGATATGACATCACAATCAACAAATCCAAATAATAACTTGTCTTCGGAAAGTTGGGAGTCAACCCCCCCCCCCCCCCTGCCCTATTTAGACTTAAAATTAAGATTGATGGAACAACAGGTTATTCTGAGACAGATGCGGCTCTCATTTGAAATCATAATAGTTCATTCATTAAATGTATTTCCAAAGCACTTCAAGGCTATGTTGTGGAAGAAACAGGGACACGGGATTTGAATGAGCCAACATCAAAATTTCCATGGTGCATGCAGGAGATTGTCCAAGACTGCAAGGAATTGTTAAAATCTTCTAAGAACAAGTATATTGCATGTGTTCCCAGCTAGCAACAAGGCTGCCCACCATGTGACAACTATCACAGCAAGGGACCACAGTGATTGGCCTCTGTTGTTTTACTTGAATTTTGTAATCAGATGTTTTCTTTCAACAATGAATGAATGAACTTAGCTCTTTAACAATAATAATAATAAATAGATCCTAGTTGGTGTTTTTTTTTTTCTATCTTTTTTTCCAGTTTAACATCAGCCATGGGGAATAGACTACCTTCGTTGAATCGGAATCCTAGGGTTTGTGGCGCTTTGTGAGGAACACTGATTTCCACTCGATGACACTTTTGACTTAAAAAAGGACTAAAGACTCCCTCTGCCCTCTGTGTGAGAGAGAGAGAGAGACAGAGACAGAGAAACAGAGCAATTGCACTCTAGCAGACGATTTTTTTCCGACTGACAGAAGAGTGAGAAGAGATGAGTCGGAAGAGAGAGAAACCCGAGTACGGCTCCCGCCAATTTCTCTCCACTTTAGTCCCAAGGGCAAAGAGGGCTCGCCCCCTGCCTCCCCACTCCACAGCCAAGGCTGCAGATACCCGTTGGAAGGGCACTTTACGCGGCGAATATCAGCAGCAGGAGGCCACCACCAACACCAGACAAAGCTCGGCGGCGGCGGCGGTGGTGGTCACGGGTCTGGGCCAAGATTGCTCCGTTCTCGACTTCAAATCTCGCTTCGAGATGTACGGTAGCATATCTCGCCTCCGCATTGACCGTGGCGGCCTCGGTTACATCACCTTCCGTTCCATGGACTCCGCTGCTGCTGCCATCAACGCTTCCCTAGATCCCTCCTTCCCCATCACCGTCGATTCCAGAAAGGTAACAGCTATTACTTCACTTCTCCTATTACTTCACTTCTCCCTCTTTCTATCTTCTCCTTCTCCATTTGGGTTTTCTTCTTACGATTGAATCATTATAGTTGAGGCGATCGGTTTGGTTGGCCCCCAAATCCTTCCTTTTTGATGTGGGAATCTGCTGTTGTTGCAAATTTAGAAAACACCACGACTGATCTTGGATGTCAAATAATGTTGGGTAGTTCTCCAAACTGGGAAAAAATCGCACCTTTTAAGCTTAGATTGGGTTACCATGGACATTAGACAATTTTGCAGAGGCTGAAAGCGTGTCATCGTTTTGTATTGACCTTGGTGCTGTCCAACTGAGATTCTATGAAACGAGGGACATATACTTAAGTCATGGGGTGGAGAAGGAGAAACGCACAGGCAATTAAATTTCAATTCCATTGTAGAGGAAGGGAAGGGATGGGAATTTTTTACTCTTCACACTTTTTAACTTGAGTTTAGCTTCTTCTTTTTTTTCCTAAATACTACAATTGTGTTGATTGATGAGACTAGTGAGGAGGTAAATGCCAAGTTAGATCTATGGAAGGATCTTTTAGAATCAAATGGTTTTAGGATATACCTGATCAAAACATAATATATGGAATGCAAGTTTAGCCAAAATTGGAGTAGAAACGAGGGAGTAGTTAGAATTGATAACCAAAAAATACCTCGGAGTGATCATTTTCGTTATCTTAGTCCAATCATGTACAAAGAGGGAGATATTGTAGATGATGTTGTTCGTACAATCAAAGTAGGATGGTAGTGGAGAGGTGCTTATGGAGTGTTGTGTAATAAACGAATACCTCTAAAATTGATGGGAAAATTCTATAAGACAGCTATAAGACCAGCCATGCTTTATAGAGCAGAATGTTGGACAGTCAACAAACAACGTGTACATAAAATGAGTGGCTGAAATGAGGATGTTGAGATGGATGAGCGGCAAAACTAGAAAAGATAAAATTAGGAATGAATCCATTCGTAGGAGTTTAGGTGTTTAGGTGTAGCACCAATGGGCGATAAAATGAGGGAAAGTTGATTGAGATGGTTTGGGCATGTGTAACAAAGACCAATGACTGCACCAGTGAAGAGGAGTGAGACAATGCAAGTTGAAGGTGCTAGAAGGACTAGCAGAAGGCCAAATTTGACCTAGGTTGAAGTAGTAAGGAGGGAAATGACAGCTTGTAATTTAACGGCAGATATGACCCTAAACAGAGCAGAATGGCGGAATAGGATTCGTGTAGCTGACCCCAAATAGTTTGGATAAGGTTGTTTGTTGTTGTTGTTGTACAACTGTAGTGTTGATATACTACCATTCACGATACTAGTATATATATATGCTACTCAACCCAACTTCATTCCTAAGAACTATTAACTGGAAGCCCAACTCAACCTTGTTGAAACCCAGGATTCTCAACTGGAGTAGATCTCAAGCTTAGACGCTAACTGGTGTGAAATCCAATTAAAACTTAAAGGTTGAAACAGACAAAGATATCGGTGCCTCTATGAAAAAGAAATGAGCCTCTATGAGACCTGAATGATCTGTTCTTATTTATTAGTTTTTATCTACCATAACTACATAGTTTACAGTTCAATCCAATTTACTTGGTTTGCAGCTAGCCATATTTTTTGTGAATCTAAAGTAAGAATTAACGTAATTTGACTGCATAATTTATTTTTGTTTTAAGGAGATTGCTACTTGTGTTTCTTCTAAGTCTCAATCAAATCAAACAATTTCACATTAAAGTTGGACACAGAAAATTTAATTGAACAACCTTTAAAAGGGGAACGAGGAAAAGACATGAACTAAGATTTGGCTGATGAATGTCCAATGTACATTTGATGTAGGATACCTAAGAATTAGGCTCCTACAAGAAATATGATGGGATTTCAAGAATTAAAGAAAGATTATCAAGAATTCAATTAAAAAGAAATTAGGAATCTTGAAATTAAGAAACTAGTAAGATTCAAGAAGACTAAAGAAAGAATTCAAGAGTACAATTCTTGATTAAAGAAAGGAATGGAAGGGAATAAATTCAAGTTAAGAAGGAATCAAAAAATTAAAGAAAGAATCAAGAAAAATAAGAAAGGACGGTGAAAAAGGGTCAGAAGAGCAATTTTCTAATTTCTAGACAAAATCTTAAAATAACCAAAATACCCTTGCTGACGGATCAGAATTTTATGAAATTTTACAGGGAGTTAAATGACCCTTAAAGGGATTTCTAGACAAAATTTCATTGAATTATGAGGTCTCTAGGTATATAAAATCTTTAAAATTTAGAATTGTAGAGATTCTTTAATGGGGGATTTAAGAAAATCAAGAAAAAGATATTTTTGATGAATCTTTAATCCAAGAAATCAAAAAAGACATAAAGTTTAAAGAATTAACAAGATAGATGCAAGAATCAAGAAAATGATGCAAGAAAGAGAGAAATAAAAAAAAAGAATCAAGAAAGAAGAAAGTAGTAAGAAGAGAGGGAGAAAAAATTAGAGAATAGAAGATGAGAAGAAAAATCAAGAAGGAAGAAGATTCACCTTAACCATAAAGGATGGAGGGAGACAACCAACCAATCGTGGGGTTCAAGACTAAAATCCAATTCTTTTATTTCTCAAAACTGAATTACAACCTAATGATCTCCTCTATTTATAAACTTAAATAATTAGACTCCTAATCTAAGAAGGAATCTTATTTAGACTACAAATAAAATTTCTAATTTGCATCTAAATCCCTGGCATTTAATGCCTTATTACATAAAGTCTAAATTAAGTTAAAATTTCTTTGTAAGGCCTGATTACATTAAAATAAAACTCAAAATAAGACCTAAAAACAACCCTAAAATTAAATGGACTTAAATAAAATGTCCCTAAAATAAACTGGAAACAACCCTGAAATGAGTAAAGGAGGTGAAATAACTAAACCCTTGGCAGCTGTTGATGGTGATGGTCATCATATCTAAAGAGAAATTGTTCATCACTGAACAAATGAGTCTGTTGAGTATAGTAGTGCAATGAACATCCTAAGGCAATGAACACGATTCATAGAGAAGAAATAAGTAGAAAGCATGCTCACTATCTAAACTATTGAAGGCAATAGACTTAAAAGCCAACATAAGTGCTAGTTTCAGTCTTTGTTAGTTGCAACCTTTGCAAGAGAAGGCATACCAAAGCCTTGTCAGGGGAAGGAGCCAAAACAGTCAAAAAAAAGAAATACAACTTATAGTTTTGGCTTCCAGGGAAAGTGGGATGACTCTATAGTAGCTTAACTTTTGGTGTCAGTACAGGTAGGGCATCTCAGAGAAGTCAAAAAATTGTTTGCAGTAAGGGTTTGTTGAATTGTATTAGCAGGATAAATAAAAAGGGACGATTTGGGGTTGGGAAGAGAGTGGACAAGAGTTTTAGAATGGGAAAGAAAAGGATAAGAAAACTAAACCCTGGCCTGAGGCTTCTTCCTACTTGCAAGCTTAAGCAAGTGAACTCCATCCAACCTGACCTAAATCACTAGTTGGGTCAATTGGGTCCAGATTGGACCCAACTCAACTTGCACCCCTAGTTTATGCTCCAGTGGGTAGTTCAAAGTTCAATAGCTGATATTTCCAGTTAGGCCTGATGGTTTGTTAATTTTTAACCAATGAGGACCATTCAAGAGTATAGCTAAAAGCTATATAACTTCAGGTGAAACTGTTCATGTTGCCCTCTGTTTTTTCTTTCTTATATATAAATACTAGACTTTTATATTTATCAAATGTTTCATGATCATGTCATTGTGAATTCTCAGTCAGATGTGCTTGTGACTTTGATGGGAAAATGCAGGTCCAGGTATCTTGGGCAAATGATCCTCTTCCTCAATGGAGGGAAGGAGTTGGGCTTTCTCGGCCTTTATCCAAGTTGCTGCAGGCTGAAGTACCGCTCAGGAAACATGGCAGAGGCAAAAAGCTTGGTACAGGTACAGTGAGCCCAAGAACTGGGTTAGATTCAGTTTTCAAAGGCAGGGAAATCATTGCCTATGATGATCTTCTGTAAAATTGACCAATATTTTGGGGGGCTCCCTTCTTCTGTTACAAATGAATCCTGTTTTAAAGAACAGAAATGAAAAAATATATATGAGACTGATGCTGCTGGATAGTCAAGTAGTTGTAAATGCAGTTGGCTGTGGCATTGAGTTTGGTTTTTGTGATGTTTGAAGATGTTTAATGCAGGCCAAATGCTTCATGTGTGATGGCCTATATAGGCATATTGCTGAAGTAGTTTTTGTGGACTTAGTGGTTTGTTTTTAAATTTACTTTTTTTGTTTCTTTTTCCAGATTTAGTTCTGTAATTATATTAGAGCAGAGAATGCACTACAGGAAGAATGTTTTTGTATTGAGCAGGATATGTTTAGCGAGCTGTTGTTTATTTTGGATCTGTTATTTTTCAACTCCTAGAAGATTTTTATTTGGATGCTATGAAGGTAGATCTTGGATCTATTGGTCAACTCCACTGGCTTTTTTAGTCTCAATTGCACCAACCAATTTTGCATCCTCATCCCTCATATGGATTAGCAGCTGTTTGTATGCACCCCAAAACACAGTTGAGTTTACTCGAATTTGCACTCTATTTGGATTTGTTGCCTTTGTACTGTGCTCACTTTAGGCCTTTAAACGTCCTCTATGGTGGACTACGTCTGCTAGGGATGTTTTTCACCTCCATTGTTCATCCCTATTTTGATTTGTGGCTGCCCAAACAGGCATGTCTGAAGCAGTTTACGATAATGTGGCGGGTTGCAAATACTCGTACTTTTTTGCATGGATCAGAGAGATCTTGACAATTCAGTTCATGGATCATGCTGAGGATATCAACACCCATAAGTCATCCGTATCGGATGGTTAGGATCATCAAATGGTTGGGATCATTTGATTTGAAAGATGAGAACCTGGGCAGGCCCAGAAAGTAAATCGGGTAGGCATATCCGATCTAGATGACTAGTTTTGGTCACGTAATGAGCCATACTATTTACAGACCTTGGAACAAAAGACAGCCTCAGGATAGGGATAGACTCCATTAACTCTTTACATCCAATACAGAAGCTATTTTTTGATAGTTTGGGCGCAAAAGGCCGTCTTTAAGCCGATACCATTCCCTCACGGAAAGGAAATCTTCTGAAGCGATCTTCAAAGAGAAATATCTATCTTTAACTTATAAGCCATCAAGAAAAGCGATCTTCTGAAAGAAAAAGAAAATCCAAAAGCGATCTTCTGATATGAACCATTCTGTCACGGAAAGGAAATCTTCTGAAGCGATCTTCAAGAGAATTCTGTGAATTCTTCAGAATTCAAAAATCTTCTGAATATCCAGAATCCCTTTTGGGTCTTGATATCTCCCGTGGAGAAAGATACACTGATCAAATTCCTCCCTAATATCTGAATCTTTCTAGGATTGGCTAAAGAAATTCCTCAAATCTGTTTAGCAATCAAAATAGCAGAGGATAGAGGTAAGATCTAAATTTGGAGATACTATACCGAGAAATAAGGTATGCTTCTAAAGATTATGATTGATTTTGTTATATTCTAAATTAACAAATTTAACTCGGTTGAATATGAAGAATATTTTTTAAATCTTTGAATAATATATGCGGATTTCTGATATTAGACAAAAGGTAAAGTGGATTTGTTTTCAGGGAAAGTTTCTCAAACAAGAAATCCTTAAGCCTAAATGTCAACGACAAGTTTTCAACAATACACCTTGCTATCTTCATAGTGAAGACAATCACTTGTTACCAGAAGATCATTGCAGAGGAGACAAGAAAATATAAGAAACTAGTCTTCCATCAACTGAAGGAGAATAATCAAATATTCAACACAATGCAGAAGATCTTCTCATACAAGAGATGTGTAATTTATGGATGGAAAATGATCGGGTGAAGGTCAGTGACAGGAGCAAAGATTTAGAGAAGATTAAGTGAGAGTTATGTCTAATGGCGAAAGTATTCTCTAGAAAATATGTAAATTTCCAAGGCTTGAATATCTACCTACAAAGTAAGTGGAAACCTAGACATGGTTTGGAAATTTACAGGCAATATGAGAATTATTTCATTTTTCAATTTCATCATCAAATAGATATTCAAAAAGTCCTTGATGGTTCCCCTTGGGCTTTTAATAGAAATCTGCTAGTACTCACTAGATGGAAGCCTAATTTTTCCTTGTATGAATTCAACTTTAAGGTGGATGATTGTTGGGTCCAATTACACGACCCTCCATTGTACTACAACACAGATGCAACAACAAAAGAATTAGCCTCGAAGATTGGAATTTTCAGAGTATTCAACAAGAAAGAATATCTGGGTAAATACATGAGATTGAAGGTGGGATTGGATATTGAGAAACCTCTAAGGCCTTTCATCAGATTTGTTCGAGATCAAATGCAAGATACCAAAGTTCAAATTACCTATGAGAAACTCCCAAATTTGTATTATTATTGTGGCAAGCTAAGACATGAGGTGAAGGAGTGTTATGAATATTTCAATGATGAGGAAAAAGGGCTTAAAGTGCATATCATTCAACAAAGAAGATGCTTCAATGTAAAAATGAGGGCTGAAATCTTCAATGGCATTAATCCAAACCAGAAAGGTTCCACAACCAACTGTAAAAATTTTACCCCATCAACATTTTACAAATCAAAATCCCAAAGCCAACCCGAAACAAACTAAGCTACAATAGCTGAGGGTAGGAGAAGGTATTAAGTTGAGGAACCGAGTGGTGACCGATTCCAATCCCCAATGATTCGTTACCCCAAAGGAATCCAAAATTGGAAACTTTTCAAAGAAGGCAAGTGACAAAATTGCATTGATGTCGCCATTTTAGAGTGATTGCAGTAAAGTTCTCCAATGTCTCCTTGATGAAGCAATTAAGGAAAATCATCATATAAATTGCAAGATTCATGAAAAGTTTCCAAAACTTACCTGGCATGGCGAATCAAGCAAGCACTGTTGTGGGGAGAATCTAAACCCTAATTTTGATACTCAGCCGGTTGGAGAAATCATGGAGAAATATCCTCACTCAAATCAACCTCTGATTAAGGCTGAGCATGGGCTTGGGCCAGCCCGATCCCGGCCCGAGCCAGCCCGAAATTTGGCCCAAATGGCCCGACCCAAGCTAGGCCCATTAAGGGCCCGGGCCCAAGTTGAAGGCCCGAACTTTATTAGGGCCGGGCTCGGACTTACCTCAGCCCAGCCCGAGGCCCGACCCGAAGCCCAAATTATATAATTAATGCAAATATATATATGCATATATGTATTAATACATATATATATACACACATACATTTATACATATATAGATAAGTATACATATATACATGTATGTATATGTATATGTGTGTGTGAAAAACATGTTCTATGATAAAAAAAAAGTATCTTTAGTGTAGATGGTAAATTACAAGTTGACACGGGTGTGTTGAGGGTTAAAAACGTCCACAAAAGA
>JAOXJP010184091.1:0-12398 GCA_025762735.1 Platanus orientalis
GGGGGATGAGGTGCCCCTCGCCAATTTTTCGCCACATCCGGGGAATGAGGCGCGTCGCTTAAAGGGTACGCCCTAGTGTTAGATCGATATAACGTATTTTCAGGATTCATGTTTAAGGTTTGAGTAGTTTATTAAGGCTGGTTCTCAACCTGACGCCACCCTCCTCCTTTATCCGGGCTTGGGACCGGCAATGTACCTCCATTAGGTAGACTCAATTGAACATCTCTTTTCTCAATTATTTTGCAAGTCTTGTCATCTCCAAGATAGACTTTTCTATAATCTCGTTGAACATAATTATTGAGACATTCTTTATTTTTTGTGGCGTGAAAGGACGCACTAGAATCTAACACCCATGACTCCAATTTTTTTATCAAGTTCAAGAATCAAAGCGTTTTCAACGTCACCTGTGATATTTGTGGAAACTTCATTTTTCATGTTGTTTCTAGCTTGATTTTCTTCTTTGGTGTCCAACAATCCTTCTTGGGGTGTCCTTTCTTACCACAGCTTCAACATTTCACTCTTGGCTTTGCTGACTTAGATCTTCCCCTATATTTTGATCTTTATTGTTCTTGCCCCTTTTCAGCACCTCTTCCTCTACCTTTCAACATTTAGTGTGCTCCCACTTGATGACGTTTCTCCTGACATTTTTTTGTGGACTTCCTAACTAAGTATTACACTCACCATATCATCGAATGTCAGGGTGCCTAAACCCAAAGAATTGCTCAGTACCATAAGTAGGTCATCCCAACTTGTTAGTAAAGAGGATAGTATCAAAAGGCTCCAACTTCATCATCAAGGTCGATGCCTACTGAGGTTAATGACTTTTGACTTTTTTAAACTTGTTTAGAAGTTTTACAATGATTCCACCCTCAACAATCTTTATATGGAACAACCTCTTCATTAGAAATACTTTGTTTAATGCAGATGGTTTCTCATAAATTTACATAAGGCCAACCATGAGATCTTAAGTGGTTTTCTCTTTAGAAATATTAAAAATATCCGATGATGATAAAGAGAGTCTGATCATACCTAGGGCCTTCTTGTTGAGCAACTCCCAATCTGTGTTTGAAATTATTTTGGGTTTCTTTGTTTTTCCTCCAAGAGATTGATAGAGATTTCTCTGATACAAGAAATTATATATCTACATCTTTCATAGTGCAAAGTTTGTACCAATAGACTTCTCAACCCCAAACTTTGTGAATTCATTCTCTTGTGCCAACATTACTCCCATTCAAAACAAAATTTAAAACTTCCTTAGCTTATTGAGCTCGTCTTTTCAAACCTCAGCTCTGATACCAGTTGTTGGGGTAAAGAACTAGCCTATCAATCAAACCACAAATAAGATGAAAAACAATAATAATCAAGTAAAAATAAGAAAAACCACAAACACACCACAAGACACACAGGATTTACGTAGAAAACCCCAAGTTGGAGAAAAGGCACAGAGTTGTAGAGAAATCTTCAATTTCCTTAGAAGATTACAAGAGTTCTCTCTCAATCACTCAAAAAACAAGTTCACTCTCTTTTCTTGATCTTTTTCCTCTCTTTAAAACCTTAGACTATAGTAGAGACCTTACATAGTACACAGAGGTTGCGTTTGATAAGAATCCTTCCCTTCCACAAACCTTCTATTTTAGTTCACAACAAATTTAATGTGCCTGAACTAGTCTAAAAAAGTTTGGACCGGTCTAGAGTCAATGTTGGATCTTTCCACCATTTTTTAGATCAGTCTACCTTGGCTCTAGTGTTCCCTGTGCAAGTCCAGAAGTTAGCTGACCCGATCCAACTTTTCTTTGGATGGGTGCAGGGCCTAGTTAGATTGGTCAAAACTGTCAGCTACAGTTTTTGTTCCCTTTAATTCTCCACTTGCATCAGGCTTAACTTCAACATGATCAACATCATCAAAGGACTCCACGACTCCCACTACATTTTTCTATGGTGAATCCAGCCTATAAAGTAAGATTGCTCCAATTTGTTAAAATATTATGATATTGTTATATGTTACAAGAAAGCCAACTAGACTATACAATATATATGGCCAATCTTGGCCTTAGCTCGTTGGACTCTCAAACTTTCGTGAATGATCCTCCTAATATTCAGGAGACCATTCTCTCTGATTGTCCATTTTCTTCTTAGTAATCATATTCTCTTCTAACCAAAAAAATAATAATGGTAACAGTTTTGATAGCATATCGGTTCGACAGGCTCATTTACATTAATAAGATGGTCCCACGATCGTCCTAGATCCCTGGCGGAGTGGGCACTGCACACATAAAGCAAGAGAAGGTTAAGAAGTTAGGCGTCGATGGGGTGCCGGCCTCTAGCTCTCCAACAATTAAGTCAGATGACGGGGGAGTGTAGAAGTACAACTCTCTCTTTTAGGGTTTCTGATATCTCATACCTGGAGAATGAATTGATACCCATATTTAGTAACGTATCAAGGAGGATCCCACGTGTCACTTTCCCCCACATTCTTGGCTCATCTCCACCTGCTCTCTCTGTCCTTTTCTCAGAATTATCAGGCCTGCTACAAAGAATATTCTCTTCTTATAATGGTTTTTGGATTATGTTTATCTTTAAGTTGAGTAGTAAGGTTGGCCACATCCTTGCATGTCGGGGGATTTTGGTCACCAGGCACTTCAAAGTCTTGACTGGTCTTTAGGTGTCTGGTGACTTGAGTGATAGTCGGGGCTTTTCGTGGGACACTCGAGGTCGGGTACTGAGGGATGTTTTTGGCTTCTCACCGAAGGCCTCGATATTTGGTGAGTTAGAGGGCTCCTAAGGGAGTCCCAAGTCCTGAGTCTCGAGCTAGTCTTCTTAGGAACTCTTTAGGTCAGTCCTTCTAGGGTCGGGACTGCACTAGTTTATCAAAGCCGGCTAGTTGAGGCCACGGTAGAGTCTTCTCCATCAGTTGTCCCCCTTATTCTTGAGTCCAGGGCTACGTGGCCCAAGAATATGAACTGTTTACGTCTGTTACTTATTATTTTGGTGTAGGCGGCGTGTCATTTCAACTATCGATGTGATATCGGTTTGGGATAAGTGCTAATGATGGTCTCACATTTAATGAATTTTAGTAATCGAGAGGACGTGTTGGCATCGGTTACGAGTCATGTCAAGTGTTGTGTCATTTCGGATCTCTAGGTCATCTAATAGCTATGTTTAAACCTCTTGAATATTTTGGGATTCATGCATCACCTTGCTTCCCAGGTTTATTTCATTAACTAGTGGATGCGTAACATGCGTAGGGTCGAGAATCCTCAAGGTAGTCTATAAATCCCCTCTTTGACATAATTATGGATTTCCTTTATCCTTGCTTACCATCTCTTGCGCCTCCTTCTTCCACTTCGGATATTTTTGGCAAGTCTTCTTCATTCTGGCGTGTTGTCGTCTCTATTTTCAACATCAACTGCATTTTTGGGTTCCCTTCCTAGTTGTCTTCAGCTATCTCCTGTCTTTTGGGCAACCATTCTTCGACGATTCTAGCGTTTTTATCAAGTCTACTCATCTCTCAAGTACCCCTTTCTTACATTATAGTTTGTTCTTTAGCTTCCTATATTTTCCTTTCGTTTCGTCGATTAGTCACTGTTGTTATTCTCTCTCTCTTCTTGTTTTTTGTTAGTGCTCTTTGGTCTTCCCTTTCCTTTTGGCGTATTCATATTTGTGCCTTTCCCTATTTTTCTTTTCTCATGTTTCTTCATTTTTCTAGTGTTATCCAAATGGTGTCTGGGGATACTATTGACCGAATGGTCAAGGGGGTCGATGACTTATCAAAAGTCCAGCAAAACCTCACAGAGTAGGTCACCAAGTTGGCTCTGTTTAATGCCCAGGGGGCAATGAGGGAGATTGCTCCCAAGAAAAAATTCAAAAATGCCCTCTATGGCTCTGAGTTAGGGGTGAAAACTCTGACTCGATACTATTCCACATATCTTATTCCAGAGTGAATCGTCTTTATAGCCCCTAGGGACTCTAGGGCTTTTGAAGCCCCTATCGAAAGCATAGCGCTATACGAGCAGACCCTCATGGCGAGCCTCAGGTTTTTGGTTCCCTTATTTTTGAGGGAATTGCTATTCTACCTTGGGCTGGCACCCAGGCAACTGATGCCCAATGTTTGGTGGATAGCTATAGGATGTATGGTTCTATGGGAGTTAACCTTAAAAGGGAAACATCCCCTCACACTTAATGAATTCTTTCGCTACTATTGCCCCAATGAGCAAGAGCTAGGGTGGTTCTATTTTGCCAGTCGAGACCCAACTCTTACTCTGGTGATTGGGCCCCCGAGCTCCAACAATGGGTGGAGTAGCCAGTATTTCTTCGTCTTGGGTGAGGATTGGGAGTACCCCCCGGGGGAGGTCCCTGCTGTGAAGTTCAATCGAGGATGGGCATTGGTCATTGGTCATTAGCCCAGTGGGTAAGTCATGAATCTGCTGTCATTTATATATATATATATATAAATTTCTTTTTTATTGTTGTTTGAGTCATTTTCTTTAAATTGCCTTACATGTTCCCCCCCTTTTTCTCCCTTTTTTTTCTTATCAGTTTCTGAAGTAGACGAGTTGTCCAACGAGGAGGAGACTCGCATCCGAGAGGTTATAAATCACTCATCCCATGCCTTCCCAGACCTTGCCACTACCAACCGACTCCATCAGTGTGGATTTGGTTTAGACCCTGGTAACTCACCCGTCCTTATTCTATTTATCTTTCTTTCCCAATTTTTCTCTAATTGCTTTATTTTTTGTTAATTTCTAACCCTGTGTCATTTTTTGTGTGTAGCAATGAAAACAAACAGGGATTATCTCTCTTGAGCCTGAGAAATCAGAAATGCCAAGGCCGAGGAGGTCAAGAAAGTTGGCTCATTAGTGACTGGCTAGGCCGAGGCAGCTACGACCTTGAAGAAGAGGAAGCAACAAGTTGTCTCTAGGGGCCTTCTGAGGCTCAGGCCCCCGAGGCAGTCCCCATACCTCCTACTGCTACTGTCATTCAAGTCGTTGACTTAGAGGAGGACACTGTAGGTCTTCCTCAAGCCCCCACCTTTGAGGTCCAAGTCGTTACTCCCGCCCCTGCCCCCGAGGTCCCTGCCTTGATGACCATTAGCTCGTTGACTCTTACCTAGATGGTGCCAGTCGTGAGTCCCCGGTGACTCCTCCTACAGTCTTTGAAAGGGGTGAGTCTTTTGCTGGGCCTAACTCTTGGCTAACAAGGCCAAGTCCCTGGGTGGAATATCTCTTGGGGGTGCTCTACATCGAGACCTGATGCACTATGCAAGTAAGGTAAAATCTCTTCTCATTACGTTTTTTTTTGTTTCTTCTTATTTCTTCATACTAACCCAACTCTGTCTTTGCAGACTATGGCTCTGATGGTAGCCACTATCTAGAGGCATAAATTTAGTGAGTAGGTCCGTGCAAACCATCTTAACAACCTTGATCAAACCAAGAATGAGCTGAAGGCCTTCCGAGAGGCCGTGAACGTCAAGATTCGCAACGTTGAAGGAAAACTCAGATGGGTCAAGGACTCCAGCGCCAATATGGCAACAAAGGCCATGGAGTAGGAGGCTCGCCTCGAGGAGATGGATGCTTGCGTGTGAGAAGCCAAGAGGGATGCGTGCCAAGCTAGGGAAGAGCTAGGGGATGAGAGGAATCACCGCATTGTGGTCGAGGAAAATTTCACCACCACCCTTGCAAGGTCGGTGAACCAAAAAGTAGTTGATGCCTTAGAGCGGGCATGCCTTGAGGCAGAGAGAGAGAGGGAGAGGATTCAGGAAGAGGCTCTCGAGGCGGCTACAGCTAAGTACCTAGCCTCAGACACTTTCAGGATTGTTAAGGCTAACTATTTCTAGGAAAGGGTTAAAGGACTTTCGGGACTTAGTGGTTAAGTGATTTTCTGACCTAGACTTCTCGTCTATTATGCTTGACGAGGAGTTGCAAAGGCTGAGGAAGTGGAATAAGTAGAGGCCGGCCAAGAAGAAGACATTGCGATTGAGGGGGCGGTTGAAGAGCCAATAGTGGCTAAACTTGGAGAGGTTGGTCGAGAGGAAGTTGCCCTAGTAGAGGGAGAGGTGGCATGGGGGGATGGCAACCCCCAGGAATAATTGTACTTTCTTTTTCTTCTCCTTTTCCTCCCTTTTTCTCTCTTTTTTTTGGAACCTTTGTAAATTTTTGTTATATGAACAAAATTTTCTTTCACCCCCGTCTATGTGTGTTACTTCTTATTTGAAAATTTTCTCTTTAAATTTTTTTAAGTGTTGGCATGTGTCATGGTAATTTCTTCTCTCACTCTTTGTGCATATCTAGGTAGGCTAGGGTGAGTAAACTTAAGAATAATTAAAATTTTTTTTCTAAGTATGAATGCGAGGGGGTGTAATTATACTTACTTGGTAAAGGAGAGTTGACTCAAGTTGTGATGCACTTGCTCCAACATGCTTCAGACTCTTTTTGTTGATTTATGAGACTTTTATTTGCCTTACATTTTTTTCGTCGGGAGGTAGCTTGATTTTGAGACTTGGAGTCAACCTCGTGACCAGAGGGTTAATCTTGTAACTCAGGGGCTAGTCTTGTAGCCTGAGTGCAAAGTGTAAGAACCTAAAAGGATGGACCAATCTTGTGACTTGACGGTTAATCTTATAACCTAAGGCTGGTCTTGAAGCCTGAGCTTGAGGTGTGAGAACCTGGAAGGTTAGGCTAATCTTGTGGCCTAGGGTCAATCTTGTGACTTGACAGTTAATCTTGTAACAGGGGGCTAGTCTTGTATCCTAAGCTCGAGGTGTGAGGATCTGGAAGATCGGGCCAATCTTGTGGCCTGGGGTCAAACTTGTGACATGTAATTTTGTCGATCCTACATAATTAAAACATTTCACTAGTTAGAATCGTAACATCAATTTTATTGATAGTATTTTCTTAGATGTTCTACATTCCATGATCGCAGTAGGGGTTCCTCCTACATCATTTCAAGGTGGTAGTCCCGAGTCTATTGTAGCGTATTACCTAGTAAGGCCCTTTCTAGTTCGATCTCAGCTTTCCCTTTGTTAGATCTTGTGTTGACAAACTCACCTTCCTAAGCACCAAATCCCCAACTACAAATTTTCTTGTCTTAACCTGGGAATTATAATACTTGGCCATATTTTGCTTATAGGCGGCTATCCAAAGTGCAGTTTTGTCTCTTCTCTCTTCCAATAAGTCGAGGTTGTTTTTGAGAGCTTTTTCATTCTTTTCTAAGTCAAAATTTGTTGTTCTGTGCATGACCATTCCAATATCGACAGGTATCACTGCCTCAGATCCAAATGTTAGCGAGAATGACATTTCCCTGTGGTAGTCCCCGCCGTATTGCGGTATGCCCAAAGGATGCTCAACAGTTCCTAGGGCCAAAGGCCTTTAGAGTTATCAAGCCTCTTCTTAATTATGCCCAGGAGAATTCTATTAGTAACCTCCACTAGGCCGTTGGCCTAGGGGTGAGCTGGGGAAGAGAAGTGATTCTTGATACTAAGCTATGTAGAATTCTCGATACTGGGTGTTATCGAACTGCTTACCATTATCGGTGATAATGACTCAGAGAATACCAAATCGAGAAATGATGGACTTCCAAATGAAGTCATAGATGTTCTTCTTGATGATTTTCACCAAAGGTTCAGCCTCCACCCACTTGGTGAAGTAGTCAATGGCCACTACCAAGAATCTCATCTGTCCTTTCCCTATAGGGAGTGGCCCGACTATGTCAATTCACCATTGCACAAAGGGCTAAGGCCCTATTATCCGGACTAATTCTTCTGCGAGCTTCTTAGGAACGCTGGAAAATCTTTGACACTTATTACACCTTTGAGCGAGGAGAGCAGCATATTTTTACATAGAGGACCAATAATATCCGACTTTGATTGCTTTATGGGTCATCGACCTACTTCTTGGGTGGCTCCCACATATCCCCTCTTGTATTTCGCTGAGCACATAGTCGACTTCTTCCTCAGACAGGCATCAAAGTAGAGGGAGAGTGAAGCTCTTCTTGTAGAAAGTGTCACCAAGAAAGAGATATTGGCTCACCGTGTCTTCACTTTTCTTGCCTCTTTCTTTTCCTCGGGTAACTTGCTGTTCTTCAAATACCTATGATCTGACTAGCCCATTCGGGCTTGGGGCTTTCCATGTTGACTTCCTTATCTTCTTCTATTTTGATTATTGGCTTGGGCAAGTGTCAACAATGATCCCGGGGGCGAGGTTCTTAGTGGTGGATGACACAAGTCTAGATAACCTATCTGCTTCTTAATTATTTTCTTATGGGACCCGCTATTCTTGAGTCCAAAGGGCATAACCTTGTAACAGTAGAGTCCTTAGTTGATGATAAAAGCAATTTTCTCTTAGTCGAACTCGTGCATCTTTATTTGGTTGTATCCTAAGAAGGCATCCATGAAGCTAATGGTTTGGTGGCCTACCATTGAGTCCACTAGAGTATCGATACTCAGGAGTGGAAAGCTGTCTTTCGAGTATGCTTTGTTGAGGTCAGTGAAGTTGACACACATACACCACTTCCTATTTAGTTTTCACACCATAACCACATTTGCCAACCAATCGAGGTAGTGGACTTTCCTTATAAACCCAGCTGCCAACAATTTTTCTATTTCTTATGTAATTGCCTAATTTGGTTCGAGAGTAAAATTTCTCTTCTTCTACTTGATGGGCTTCAAGGCCGGATTCATATTCAGTCGGTGTATAGCTAGTCGGGGATCTATTCCCGGCATGAACTAGCATGTCTTCATGCATCCAAGTGAACATGTCCTGATTCTATATAAGAAAGTCTCGCAGCCGCCTTTTAAATTCTCCCAATAGGTCTAACCCTACACAAGTGACTCTATCGGGCATGTTAAAGTTGAGGATAATGTCTTCTAGTTCTCTTATTAGTTCCACCACCACTCAGGTCCTCTCATTTTGAACCTTTAGATTGCCAATTAACATGCTCTTTTTTGGGACCGATTCTCCATTAAGCAAGGCCATATAACATGCCCTGGCTGCCACCTGGTCTCCCATAACTTCTTCGACTCCCCCCTCAGTTGGGAAGCGCATCAAAAGATGATAGGTCAATGTGACTACCTTTAGTTGATTCAGTGTCGGCCTTCTGAGTATTGCATTGTAAGCAAAGGGGCAGTCGACCATCAAAAAATTGACCACCCTGGTGACCTACCGGTCTCCTGTACTGGCTATGACTGACAAATCGATTGTTCTTAGTGGGAGTAACTAGTCACCCGTGAACCTAACCAAGGGCGTTTGCATGGCCCTAAGTTTGTCTCGCTCAATACCCATTTGGTTGAAGGCCGGGAGGTAAAGAGTGTTTGCTAAGCTCCCATAGTCAATGAGGATACTGTGCGTAATGTAGTTTGAAATAACTAACATCACCACCAAGGTGTCATCGTGTGGCTAACTTACCCTTCGAGCATCTTCTACAAATAAGGTGATGTGAGGGTGCTCTAACTTGTGATGCTTTGTCTGCCTCTCTATCATCATCATTTATCGGTCTCTCTTTACGTGGATTTGCCTCATGTGTGACCTTGCTGAGCTGAACTCTCCTCCTCTGATAAACTCACCAGCTATTACCCTTAGCTCCCCTATTCACCCTTCAGGCCATCTTTCTTCTCTAGTAGGAGGGTCCCAATGGGTGTCTTCACATCTGGCAGGGTGGCATCCAGTGTCAAATCCTTGTAACTACCCTCGTTGAATAAGGGCCTTTATTTGCTCATTTAAGTCAAAGAAATCATTGGTGTCATGGTTATGGTCCCGGAGGAAACGAGAGTACTTGTCGTAGCTTCTCTTCTTTGATGGGGCACAGATCCTCTTGGGCCACTTGATGCTCGGGTCATCCTTGATATGGAGAAACACTTACTCCATGGGTGGATTGAGAGGGGTATAATTTTGAAGCCTACATGGGGGGAGGTTGACCCGTGGCCTGATCCCATGGTTGCCATTACCTTCTCTTACCCAACCACCTCTATCTTCCCGCGGTGCTTGCTGCTACTCCCTCTTTCTCTTATCAAACTGTGAACTGGGCCCGACATCCCATTCTCGTTTGGCACTGAGGGTATCCTCAACATTCAAGTGTTGTTGCGCCTTCACCATGAGGTCATCCATGCGGGACAGAGGATTCTTGGAGAAAGAGAAAAAAAAACTTTGAGGGTGGCAACCCTACCATGAAAGCGGCCACTGTCATCTTCTCCTCGACATCGTCCACTTATAACATCTCTTTATTGAACCAAGACATATAGTCCCGTAGGGACTCTCCCTTATTCTGCTTGATGTTTAGGAAATAGGTAGCTTGGTTCTGGTGCCTTTGACCGCCGATGAAATAGTTGACAAACTGTCAACTCAGTTTTGTGAAGTTCGATATGCTACTGGGCTTCAACCAATTGAACCAAACCTTGGTAGACTCCTTGATTGTCGTTGGAAAATCCCAACACATAATTTCGTTAGGAGCTATCTCGAGATTCATATGTGTTTTGTAGGCCTTTAAATGATCGAGGGGATCCTTACTGCAGTTGAACATCTCCATCTGCAGTGGCATAAACTTTTCAAGGAGTGGTAGAGCCATTAGCTTTGGGGTGAAGGGATGGTTTGTTCTCTGGATTATCTCATCGGTGGTGGCTAGGGCTTTTCCCTTCAGGGCTTCCCTTATGTTGCCATTTCCCTTCTCACATCTTTCATCTTCTCTTCTCAAAAGTCTGGGATGTGGATCCTTTCTCTAAGGTGACTTGCTTCTCGAAACTAGGAGGCCGTGATGCTGACTGCCTCGTCTTCATGTCCTTGGTTATGGCTTTTGGTTGGAGAGGCGTGGGATCGTGGCCATCCTACATCATCGTCACTGGGTGCACCTCTCTGGCCTCTTAGTTCTTATATAATCTCTCGATTCTACTCCATCAACATCTGCACACTCGCCGTCATCCCTTAAATCCTCCACTCAAGGACAACCATCATTGGGCTTTCAAGGCGTGCTCCATCGAAAATAGAGGCTTCTAGTCCATCAACTTTATCATCGTGGTCGTATTAAGCCGTCATTAACCTGGTTTTAACCATGCGGACCTTAGGTTCTCCGGAAAATGACACTTGCCATTGATGGTGTCAACTAATAGAGTATCGGTTTGGCATGCTCCTTTACACTGATCAGACGATTCCACGATTGTCCCAAGTCCTTGGTGGAGCAGACATTGCACACACAAAGTAAGAGAAGGTTAGGAAGCTAGGCATCGGCTGGTTGTCGGCCTCTAGCTCTCTAACGGTTAAGTTAGATGACGGGGGAGTGCAGAAGTAGAGCTCTCTCTTTTAGGGTCTCTGATATCTCATACCTAGAGAATGAATTGATACCCATATTTGTAGGCTTGAGTAGTGGTGTATCAGGGAGGATCTCGCATGTCGTTTTCCCTCATGTTCTTGGTTGTGTCTCCCCCTGCTCTCTCTGTCATTTTCTCAGAATTGTCAGGCCTGTTGCAGAGAATATTATGCTCTCATAAC
This sequence comes from Platanus orientalis, assembly GCA_025762735.1. Classification (NCBI taxonomy): domain Eukaryota; kingdom Viridiplantae; phylum Streptophyta; class Magnoliopsida; order Proteales; family Platanaceae; genus Platanus; species Platanus orientalis. Next base: position 11,472 of record JAOXJP010184091.1, read on the forward strand.
GGTTTCTAGATTATGTTTATCTTTAAGCTGAGTAGTCGGTTTGGCCACATCCCTGCATGTCGGGGGATCTCAAGCACTCGACGCTTGGAAGTCTCAACTGGTCTTTGGGTGTCGGGTGATCTAAGTGATAGTCATGGTTATTTATGGGACGGGGTCGGGTACCGAGGGATGTTTATAACTTCTCATTGATAGCATCGGTATTTGGTGAGTCAGAGGGCTCCTAAGGGAGTCCCGAGCTGGTCTTTTTGGGAACTCATTGGGTCAGTCTTTCTAGGGTGGGGACTGCATTGGTTTATCGGAGCCAGCTAGTTAGGGCGATGGTATAGTATTCCCCATCAAGTTCTATCTAAGAGATTGGATCTAGTTCAATGTGGGATTGATGAGAATAACGTCCGTTACTAGTGGGTGCGCGTCTTAAAGCTATTAGGGTACACTTACTTGAAAATATTACTTTGACAAATAAAATTTGATTTTTAAAATTGTGTTAGTTAAACACCCGTGTTTGGTAGACTACCCTAAGGCTATGTCTGGATGTCCGGATTTGGGCCAAATCCGGTGGAATCTAGAGTAGGATTCCATTGATTTGATAGATTCTACACATCTGGTTGACCGGATAAGAAACCTATCAATTTCTATGCAAATCCAATGGAATCCATCTCTTTGTATTTTTTTTTGTTTTCCTTCTCCATCTGAGAAGGTCAGATTTGTGACCAAAACTGGTGGAAACTCCACCTTGTTTGGTTGACCGTTGATCTCTTGTGGATTCCAAAAAAGCTGCTTTTTATTTTTTGGCAATCAAATACTAAATAGGATTATTATATTGCATTTAATTCCTTTTCTAATCCTTTCTAATCCCTTGTACTTTATGGATTCTCATGTTCCTTTTCTAATCCACCCAAATCTGGACATCCAGGCGGAGCGTAACAG
>JAOXJP010184102.1:0-12398 GCA_025762735.1 Platanus orientalis
TGAATATTAATTAAATTATTAATTAATCATGCTTATATTTTATGTGAATGGCTTTGTCAGGACACATATTTCTAACATGAGTGAGGCATGTTAACTAGACTGATCCTAGATACATGAATACCACATTCTTCCATTAATGAAAGAAAATCAAATCTACATTTATTGAGAATTTTCATAAGAAATCGATTCTCTAAGTACATGAATTGGAATCCCTATAACAAAAATATTTCTCTATTTTCCATGGTGAAACTTTTATGGCTAAATTTTAATACAATTAACTTTAAATAATATATTATGAATAAGACAGTCCCATAATTTGCAATGTTTCAATTATAATGAAAGAAATAAGAAATTTTAATTACAAAGAAAAAAATAAGATACATTAGAAACATAAAAATTCCATGACAACATACACTAACCCTAAAGAACATAGGAAATACCTTTCATTGTAAATTATGGTATTTTTGCATTATTAGCAATTCTTCATTCAGAAACGTAATTCATGTAATATTATGTGTTATCATGAAATATTCTTATCACAACAAAAGCGCATAATTGAAAAACACCATAAGCAATCAAGAGCAAGGTGATATGTTATGTAGAGGAATCTGTTTTCCTTATATCAGAATGAATTCATAACCTTATAAACAAAAACCAACTGAGATCAAAATTGGGAGAGTGAAATCTGAAATACTAACAAAAAGAAATCGTCAGAACCTCCAATATGTGGTTTAAGAAGTAAAAGACAAAAATCTAATGGTTTGAGGAGATTGAGTGATTTAGATTCTTTTATTGATATATTACTTCTTCCTTAATAATGTATAAATTTTCTATTCCTTTTCTAAACCCTTCCTTTAATTTCTTTTTTTTACAAATTAGCTAATTTTTCAAACGTTTCCAATTAATTCTTTCAAAAAAATTATTTCCCTCACCTCTCCTTTCTCAATTTATTTTCTCTCATCCTAAATTGTCTTCAATTTAATAGGTAAACGATCTTAATCCCTTGCATATGATATTAAAAAAAAAACCACTCACATATGATTCTATGGGACCCAACCGTTCCAAACCCTCAACCTAGAAAAAATTTAAGGTCACAGTTTCCAAAGAGAATTTTTTCAAATATATTTTTTAGTATTGAATATAATTCAAATATACTACTCTCACAAGTCCTCTCTTTTATCTCCTAAAATAACTCCATCTTACTCTCATCAATTTTAGAAATTTACACGTGGCAACTATCTCTCACCCACATCCTAATTCTATATATATATATATATATATATATATATATACACACACACACACTAGCAAGTGACCTGTGCAAACGTGGATGAGTGATATAATGAAATTGTATTTGTTTAATAAAATGCTACAAATAAAATTTGAAAATGGATGATATAATGAATTATTGATTAGAAAAAGATTATAGATAAAATTTAAAAATGAATGATATAATTAATTGTTGCTTATGAAAATATTACAGATAAAATTTGAAAATGGAGATGTGAACATGGAACATGATAAATAATTGTATGCCTTGAATTCTTCCATTAGCACCACTGACTAAAAGCTTTTCTGGATGGTTTTTATGTCTACACAACCAAATATTTTTTTTTCTTATTGGATTTTCATATCTATTTTATTAATGTGGTTCGTTGGATTTAGTCATTTTCTTTCTCTTACTCATTTATAAAATCTTATTTGTAAGAAAATTTTAAAATGCATCAATGGTTTTGGTTGTCCAATGGATTGTCTAAATGATTTTCTATTATATTTAGCATTGTTTTCCATTCTAAATAGTTGGTCAATAGTGTTAGAAAAAATATGGCAACAAAAAAATATGAGTTCTTGAAAAGAGGGCTTGTTAAAAAATATTATAGATACAACATTACAATAAACATTAGGTTTTTGAGTTCATCAAACAAAATCAAAATCGTTAATAGTTGTTTCTACTCCGTTGTTTTAGCTAGTTGAGGATCTTTTGTACCATACCAAAAAAGAAAGAAAAGACTGCATGTTATGATAACACCTACCCAACATTCTAAAAACTCCTCCATTACTGGAGGTTGAATCAGTATCTCTATAAAACTACAAAAAATGTAAAATGCTTGATAATGCAACAATTCAACCATAGCAAAACAAAATGAAAAGAAAAAGGAAGGGAAAAAATAAAAGAGAGACATATGGTGAACATTATTACAATAGATAAAAGGAAATGGGTTAAGAACTGGAAACATTTGTAATTAAGCGTCTTCTAAATGGAAAAACAACCAGTTCCCTCATTGTTACCGTTCATGAAAGAAATTTCATATCGAGATTGGAGACACTCAACTTTCTGAACTACTCTGTACTCACTTTCAAAATGTTGTATACACCTGCACGAGAAAAGGGGGTCAAGAAAAATAATTCATTTTTTCTACTAAATAATGGAAAATGAAGAAAGCAAATATGGGAGCTTCGTTTTTTTATAGAGATAAAATATGAGAGAGTGATTTAGGATTTAATAGTAAAAAAAAAAAAAAGGAAAATGTGTGATGTTTCCATTTTAGATATGGGTGGAATGTAGGTGAGTATTTTAAGAGTGAAAATGTCTAATTGATGAAAATAAAGAAGGAAAGTGTGGGAGGTTTCATTTTTTTTTGTCGAAGTGGGATGTGTGTGAGTGATTTTAAGATTAATAGATACATTTAGGTGGATGAAAGATTTTAGAAGTAATAGAGACTGATATTTAATAAGGGAGGGAAAAAAAAGATTCTAGAAGAGGAAGATATAAGGGCGTTAGAGAGTGATTTGTTTCACCATTTAAATTTAAAATTACATAAATAACATAAACATGTAATGATAAAGAAATTAAAAAGAGATTATAGATTTGTTAAATTAGGAATAAATAATAAATATGGGATATAAATAGGAATAGGAAAGGAAGATTTATGAAAGAATATTGAGATACATTAAGAGAGATTTAGGGGATAAAAAGGAAAAACAATAGGAAAAAATACTGAAAAATCTCTCATACATGTGTTACAATGGGAACTTGGGAAGGAATAGTCGTAGGTGTGTAGGGAAGCAAGGAGGGGTACAAAAAATATGGAAAGAATAAATTAATAAAAATAAATGGAAAATTCCATTGGATTGTCCATATTTTTTTTTGGTACCGACCTCTGGGGTCAACATTAGTGTTTGCTCATCTCCCCCTCCCCAACCTAACCTGAGTAGACCCGAGCAAGCGACTTCCACCACACACTGCTCACCCCTCCCCCCTTTCCAACCCTATGTAAGATATATGCCTCAGCCACCAAAGCATTGGGGCATTGGCTTGGATTGTCCGCATTGGAAACCATTATTCAAGGAGTAGGGTATAAATTAAATGAAGTATGTGGAGAGGTGAGCGGATAAAGAAATAAAAAAACAAAAAGAATTATTTAATGAAAATAAAGAAGATATATGAATTAGCATTAAAGATTATAGGTGATTGTCAAAAACACCATAGGTAAATCATCATTTGAATCTTGATTTGTTGTCCACATTGGCAACCATATTTAAGGAATAGGGTACACAAAGAAGGAAATAATTAGAGGTATGTAGAGAGGTTAATGGATAAAAAAATGAAAAAAAGGAAAGAATTATTTAATGAAATTAAAGAAGAAAGAGAAATGAATTAGCATTAAAGATTATAGGTGGCTGCCAAACATGGCCTAGGTAAATCATCATTACAGGTGGCTGCCAAACACAACCTAAGTAAATGAGATGTGATCATCTGTAGCAAATTTGTTGTAGCTTTCAAGTAGCACAGCAAAAAAACATGGGTATTTTATCTTTTAACATGGGTTGTTTTGTCTTTTAACATGGGGTTTTTGTCTTTTTGGTCATGCTACTTAAAAGCTACAGCAACATTTGCTGCAGCTGATCATTTGGCTTGAATTCTTTGAGGATATAAGATCACTAGAGAAGCAAATATCTCTCTTTGTCCACTACTTGGCCCAATTATCCATACACATCCATAATAATTTTTTATTATACTCCTTTTACTTGGACAAACATAATGCAAAGGGTAGGAGGCTTCAAAGGTACTTGTATTTGAATTATAATTGAAAATTTATCTAGACATTGTATGAATATTCAGCATATGCTAGTGATGTAAATTTTCTACATTCATACATTATAATCTTGTTATTTATTATTGTATTCTTTTCTTGATTGTATGCTTATATCTTGAACTTACCTAGTAATCACTTGAAGCACTGTGCCTTCAGAATTTTTTGGCCCTGGTAGAGTGTTATCCCCATTTTCTTATTTTTATGCTTATTGATTTTGTGACTTTTGTAGACTGTCTTTGCTAGTTATTTAGAGCGAGCAGTGCATTTTATGGAACTTCCAGGTGAAATACCAAATAGGTAAGTATTTTTCATTACCATTGTTATTTGAGGTTTTGAGAAAACAAAAAACTTAAAAACCTTCTCCTATACGTTATGGTCGCATTTTTTTTAAACATTTTGTTTTGTGCTTGATTGTGTTTCTAGGTTTTATAGTTGGTTCATATAAATGTTTCAAGTTGCGTAGCATTAGAAGAGAAAGATCAGCACAATATAACCAATGGCTAGCACACACAATAAATCAACATAAAGTGGTGAGCCTTTTTTATTTTTTATTTTTTATGAAGGTAGAAGAAATTTCAATAATGAAGAGAGAAAATAACAAGTAAGTCACTTGGCTAGTGAACACAGGCAGCCATCAAAAGAGAAAAACAAAAGGGAAAAAAAAATAGATCGAACCACACAACCAAGGAAAAACAGGTTATCGTATAGAAATGAGATTCTCCATAGACCACAACAAATACTACCAGTCAACATCTAGGTCTTTCTTAATCTAACACTAATCATGGATGGAATTGTATATTATGAGATGGAGCTCATTAAGACCAGCAACTTTGTTATTAAAAGTTCTCCTATTTCTCTTCTTCCAAACATTCCAACAAGGGGCTTGAGGGAGATAATCCCATACCGCTTTAGGGCTCTTTTCCTGCTGAAAGCAAATTAACCAACTCTCCCAAAACCTTAAGGTGTTAGGAGATACACAAATTAATTATGGTGAGAAAACGGCCATAGGTTTCTCTTAAAAACTCGTAATTGATCATCGTTTGTTGTGTTGGAAAGTAGACTCCTACAGCTTTCTAATGGTATATACTTTGCTAGCTAATTCGTTAGAAGTTAATAGAGGTTCAAATTTAAAGTTATCCCAAATCTATTGACTCAAACCATATTAGATAATATAGACACCTGGTGGGAAAATTGTCATTACTTCTTCTAGGAAACTTCAATTCATTCATCGTTTGTGGCATTGGAAAGTAGACTCGTAGATCTTTCTAATGATATATGATTTGTAGGGTGATACCTACGGGTTTGATACTGACTTATTTATGAAGTTATCTCAATTTTCTGGGACAGCTTCAAAACTTGTCATGTCCTTGACTTGTTATTACATTCTTTTTCTTTCTACGTTCATGTCCTTGACTTATTATTGCATTATTTTTCCTTCTATGTTTGATTAAATTTTTATCACTTATGTATATTAAAATACCACTATTACCAAAATTAACTATATCAAAATGATTAATTATCAATTATGCATCGATGACCCTACTAAGTGCATGAAACATGTGCGGGGTGCTACATTTGGTGTTCCCATTGCCTTCCTTGAGCCACTAGCATTTTGCTTCAATGAATTTCCTCGTATTGAAGTAGTTCTTCCAAACAAGAGAGAAGGTCTTTCTGCCTATTTTGCAAATCCATCGGAAGCTCACCATCATCTTTTTTTTTTTGTCCAAGTCTTTAATCTCCTCCCAAATTCCACTTTTCTTTTCATTTAGACGACCAAAAGTTTCTTTTTTCCAAACTATAAGATTCTCCTTGATATATTGCAACTTCCTCATAAATTGAAGCCCTTCCCACCTAGACACATTAAATTCAGTCCACCATTTACTAATACAATCTTTGAAAGACGGGTAAAGGGTCAACATATTCTCAAATCTAAAAGGAGCTGGGCCATACATAATGGGCCAATGATTTGAGGCTATTTTTGGAAGATCCTCCTGAACAAAAAGTGTATAATGATCTTTCCAACAGTTTGAAATAAGAAAATGACCCATATGGCATAAAGTAGGGTTGTCTTGGTCATTTGTCCATGTGAACTTGGCATTTGACAGAGCACAATCCCAAAGGGAGCATTGATTCACAAAGGATCCAAATTCTCTCATACTTCTTGTAATATGACCTGGTTTATTCTTTTCATGAACAAATCTGAATACATTAAAGTCTCTACCAATAACCCATGGGCCCTTTCCACTTGCTTCTAATGCCGTAAAGCTCTTTGCAAAAATTATTCTGAATTTGAGGCGAATTTGGACCATTAACCCCCGTAAGAAGCCATTTTACTCCCAAAGCATCCACAAATTGAACTGAAATAGAAAAAGTCCCCACTATTTCATCCATTTTTTGAATCACTAATGGATTCCAAGCCACCATTAAGCTACCAGCCACCCCAATAGACAGAATTATGCTCCATTCTAAATATTCACTTCTTATTGCACTCTTCAACAAATGGCTATGAATAACTTATTTCTTGGTTTCCTGCAAAATGATTACATCCGGATTGTATTTCCGAATGCATTTGCTAACCACTCTCCTTTTTTCAACTCCTTCCATCCCCCAAACATTTCAAGACATCACTTTCATTTTTCAATCAAAGCTTTATACCTTCCCTGCATATTAGAGAGTTGGTGGTCTGGTGTTACACTCTTATCTGTTCAGCCCCTTGTTCCCTCTACAAATTTTGATTCTGTGGCTCCTGTTTTGCATGTTGCTACATAGCTAGGCTTTGACAATGGTGTACCCTCTTGGCAGGGTGGGGGAGGACCTATTACTGATATTATTGGTTATAACGCTTGTATATGGAGGGTGATCAAAGGGCTTCTCAGCAGGGTAGTCCACTTGACGATGACCATCAGTCATGGGTTACTTTCAATCCATCTGATGATTCCAGCACCTTGGAGGAGATGAGGCGATGGAAGCAGAGATGCCGAAACTGCTTTGATTGAAGAAGTGGAGAACATAGTTGATCAACAAATTTCCTTTGACCAGTTTGCTTTCAATTACTTTTTGAAAAATTTCTCTTATCCAAAAAAAAAAAAAGAAAAAAAAAGAAAAAAAAGAAAGAAAAGAAAAGAAGAAGTTTGCTTTCAATTACTTCAAGTGACTCTTGATAGGTCCCATTGGAAGGTGTCAAATTCCATAGGGACATACTGTGGTGTTTGCTAGAGATGACTGCAATGTTATTGCGGATGAAGTGCGCAAGTCTGAAAGAGATAGGGGATTGAGGGGTTTGAGTATTTTTTTGTACTTGAAGTGTGGCTGTGAGGAGGTAGGGGTAGGCAGATGGCCTTAGGTGCACTTGGGTGTTTTGCAGGGTGTAGCTTTAGGTGGGTTCTTGTTTTCTTTGAATGTTGGTGGTTGTGGTTGGGGGTTATTTGGTTTTGGGAGGGTCAGTTATCTTCTTTCTATCCTCACCTGTGTTCCTCTCCAAGCCTGGTTCATGAGGTGTATCTTATTTCTTTTCCCTTTGATAAATTTTCTTACCACCAATAAGAGCGTTTACAAGCTCTACTCCGTACAGATATTCTATTCCCGCTAAAATTAATAGTGAAAGTAACAGCCACCATAATTGATCAATTCAAAAACCAAAGCAGACTTAGCCAAATTCAATGAAATTTTAACCATTTATTAGCCTCCCTATGGTGGCACCCCCTCCCCAATCCAGGTTGAACGGTTGAACTGTGATCTTTGACCAGAGTCTGACTACCCACAGGACCAGCAATTGAAACCCTGATTGCTTTCCAATAAATTTTAGGAGTTTGTAATTGATCCTTGGACTTTACTGTATATGAAATCTCAGCACAATTGGATGACTAAAATTGAAGACATGGCTTCTTTACTACGGGCTGTTGTGTGATCCTGCAAATGAGCTCCCAGATGAACCTTTAACCTTTGATTGACACTTTTGCATGCCAAACATTTGATTGAGTTTTAGATTTCCAATTTACATCATATAGAGTAAAACTAAATGAACATGCCATTATTTTTCTGGTAGAGGCCAAAAATGGATGATGGATATGTTCAATCCTTCTTTTATTGGAAGATGGAATATGTTCAATCTTGGTCAGGGTTTATTCTTGTTAAACATGCATGCTCTTTTTTGTTGTCATGGCTTTTACTTCTTTGTTGGGAAAATAGTATCTGCTAGTTTTAACCTTCGAATTCTCTCTTTCTAGTATTTGAAATTTTCCGTTCATTTTAATATCTTGCAGTGAATTGCATTTCTTTATCAAGCAAAGGAGAGCTGAACATTTTGCTTGGCTTTCGGGGGCAGGCATTTATCATGGTGACCTAAATTTTGGAGCACAGCATAGGTAAGGTATCGTCTTTTCGGTCTGTGTTTTCTCTGTCAGCAGAGCAATCTGTATAAATATTCATATTTGGTACTCTTATCAGTATTGTCACTTGATGTTTAGAAGCTTGCTTATAGTATATCTTGATATTCATAGTTATTTTTTTTGTCTGAGACCTATTCTTATTACCCCCTTTTTTTTCTGGAAATATTGAGTAGTTCATCGAATGGAGATGAAAACTTTGTGGAGAACAAGGCTCTGTTGGATTACTCTAAATTGGGCGAAGGTTCTGAAGCAGTTAAACCTAGATCACTGGCAGTGTCTGAATTTCATTTTCTGCTTCTCATTGGAGATAAGGTTAAGGTATGAATGAAAAGACTGAAGGATTCTCTTGTTTTTCCCTTCACTGAACATATAACCTGTTCACTTTTACAAACTACATCAATTTTCTGGTGAAAAGGTTTATTCAGGGTCTATTTTTCACATTCCAAGCTCAATAAGTACACAATTTAAGGATCTAGTTCAAGAACTTTTCATCTGGTCTATAGATTTTACTGTAGACAGCCTGCTTAATACATCTTTTCTTGTTCATTCTTATGTGTCACACTAGCTAACAATTAATTGACAAGCCTTTGAAATTGTATGCTATGTCCTCGTAATGCTATGTAGGTTGTAAATAGAATTAGTGAACAAATCATAGAGGAACTGCAGTTTGATCATGCATCAGAGTCGGTTTCAAGAGGGATCATTGGATTGTGCAGTGATGCCACTGCTGGATTGTTCTATGCATATGACCAAAACTCCATCTTTCAGGTTTGTGTTTTCTGAATGACATTATCTTTGTTTTTTGCCGTTATGTTGCATTACCAGCTTTATAGTTTTAGTTTACTAAATTTGAGAGTACTGCAGGTGTCTGTCCATGATGAGGGCCGAGATATGTGGCATGTGTATCTGGACATGAAAGAGTATGCTGCAGCTTTAGCAAACTGCCGGGACCCATTCCAGAGAGACCAAGTATATCTAGTGCAGGTCATGGCTTATTAATGTCATATGTGTATTTATGTTAGTCTATAACTTATTAAAATTATGTGAAGGCCTTTTAAATTTCAGACCTTCAACTTAATTTTTTTGCAACTAATGAGAACTTGACCACTTCATGATCATACATTCTTGTGGACAGTTATGCAGTCATTTGGGCATTAAAATAATTTGTGCTGCAGGCTGAAGCTGCTTTCTCCACAAAAGAATTTTTCAGAGCAGCATCGTTTTTTGCAAAAGTGAGATATCTATTAATTGTCGAAGCTATATTTATGCATTTGATCTAAAGTTTTCATGTACAACTTAAATTTTCTAGACCTTAAATGTCTTACTTTTCTTGGTCCTTGGGTTCAAGGTAAAAGGTTCAGACATATCTTCAATTCTCTGTTGGAATTATTTTAAGTGTTCATTTTAGGTTCCTTATTTGTCATAACCAGTTTTCACCTCACTTTTAGGTGCATTTCATATTTATCTAGTATTTTGTCTCAATTGGTGATGCGGACAACACAAAGAGGCTTATGTGTGTGCTGCCCCACAAGAGGGCCAGGTTTAAGCTAGAGTGTTATGTTGGGGTTATTTAGGGTCTTGTAAGGGGGGTAAAACATTTTATGCATCCATGTAATAAGGCCATTAGTGCCATTAAATTGTTAAGATTTTGTTTAGCGACATAGGGATGTAATAAGGTTGGGGAACCAAGGGTCAATGTGGGAATACAAGGCTTAGTTGTCTAGTCTATGTTTTGTCCTTTAGTGAACCCCAAAGTCAACAATGGGGCCGACTAAGAGTGCTGGTCGACAGCCCTCTTTCCTTCATTCTTTTAGTAGTTTTAAATTTTGGAAAAATTTGTTTTAGCAAGGTTTATGTTTTAGAAATAATTTGTTAGCAAGTTAGGTGTGTTTAGAATTTTTCTAATTTAGGAAACTTTCCAAATTTGAAAGTTGTAAAGCCTGGTTAAAGGCACCCCTTCCCCTTGATTAAGACAGTGGAGAATTATATTGAATTGTGTTTTAAATTGGGTGGTTTCCTAAGAGGCTGTGGGCCTGGTTATTCTTCTCCAAGGGTTGATGCTATTCCTATTGGCTCCCCTTCTTCTATTCCCTCTATTAGGTGCAGCCGAGAGGCTCCCTATTCCCAGCTGTTCTATTTCTTCTTCTCCCTTAATCGCTCATCTCTTTTTCTTATTCTTATTATTTCCTTTTTTCTCTTTCATATCCTTCTCCCAACAAACATCTCCTTCTTCTATTTTATTCCTTGTTGCTGTAACTGTCAAAATAGAAGAATCCAGGTGCTGAATCTGAAGAAAACCTGCAGATCAAGAGTTGCACGACCAAGTATTTGATCTTCATCAATAGTACAAATCACAGGTATCTAGTGGATGTATATGGTCATTATTTTACAGGTTTTATTCCTTGTTTATTTCCCTGATTGATTATGAGAAGTCTACTGTAATCACTTGTCAATTTTCGGAGTCTGTAAGACTTCTTACTGAGTCTATCATTATTTTTGAATCAGAATTTTCAGGGTACACATAGACTGAAAATCGTACCATCTAAAAGTCACCTTCTTTCTTCTTTTATTCAAGGGTTTTGATCCTTATTGGACCCCCTATAAGTCCCCTCAAATTCCTTTTTGATTCCTTTCTTCCCTCTCATCTAGAATCAATAATTCCCTTCCAATTTCTTAAGACTCCATTAAAGAATCTTTGAAGCTTTCTGAAATTTCCTGATTTGACATACCTAAACTTGTTCAAATATCATGAAATTTTGACTGTATGACCTCTGTACACGTCGTAATTTCTCCTAGAAATTTTGGAATTTTCTGTCGAAAATCACAGAACTTTCTGCTTCTTTCCTCATTCCTTTCACTTCTAATTCATTCTAACTTCTTTTCTTAGATTCTATTTACTGATTTCTAAACTTTTTGTGGTTTCTTGTGTTCTAAAATCTCAATTCTTGATTTCTTTGCTTCTGCAATTTAATCTAGCCATTATTAGAGGCTTGTGGGAATACCTTGCATCAATTTTTGGTATCTTTTCTGTTGTGATGCTTCAATTGGTACTCCAAGTAAGCCAATCATCCCGTTGAATGGCTATTTCTAATTACCGGGAGTAGGCATGCTATACCTCTAGAGAGATCTAATGCACTCACTCTTAATGGCATGTTAGAATCATACCCAAATCTATTTAGACCATAACTGTCTTTATTTTCATTTGGTTTCCAAAATAAAAGTTTGGGTTTTTTTGACATTTTATAGTTTTTCATCTCCCACCACATCTTGTCCACAATGTTGTCTCTCGCTCTATTCCTTTTTCTCACAAATTTCATCAATGTTACTGTCCATCATCTCCTTCTTAATCTTGTTCTTCTTTGTAATATTCTGTGCCTTTGTCTGATTTTTATTGACATTCACTCTCTTCTTGGTCCATAGCTCAGAGGGGGTGGATTGGTGGTTGTTGGCTCCTGAAGATGGTGGTAGCAGCAACCCTAGGGTTCAAGTTTGGGCATTTTTCTAGACCTTTAAAGAAAGTAAGAAAAAATGGGAAGGGAGGTGAAAGAGAATATGAATGTGCAACAGCTTTTGGCTTCATGGATACAAAATAGAAAGACTTTTGGCTGAGATTTAATCCGACCTATTAGAGAGATATTTTGAGGGAGAAAATGGATCACGGACATGGAAGAGGAGAATAAGATGGCTAAGTTGATTATGTTAAAGAGTGAGGGAGAGTTTGAGTGAAAAACAGAACAGGGGTGTTGAAGAAGATAAAGACGATAAAAAAGGCCTTCACTTTATTTTGAAAAGCGAAAGAAAACATGTACTTTGTCCAAACGGATGTGGGTCGAATGTTAGGTGAGTGCGTTAGTATTCCTCTCTCTCTCTCTCTATATATATATATATATATATATATATATATATATATATA
>JAOXJP010184113.1:0-26430 GCA_025762735.1 Platanus orientalis
ACCCTGGCCCGAGCTCTCCCCTACGGGCCCAACCTTCGGCCCGAGCCCGGTCTATAATTTGAGGGCCGGACCTGGGCCTACTATGGCCCAGCCCGTGTCCACCCCTACTCTTCTATAATCAAGAAAATGGATTCTAGAGATTCTTTATTTTTTGGAGCAATTTCCAAACCAGATAAACATTTGAGAACATTTAATCTTGAATCAATTTTTTTATATTTTTCTGAAGCAGAATGTTGTTTGGCAGCGACTTGCAGAAAATACAATTTTTTTTCTAAATTAATACAAGAATTTGGCATATTGTTGAATATATACAACCAATAATCCATAAGAAAAGATGTAATCATCATTTAGCTCAATCCCAACATAGTTACCAAAATATATCCATAAAAAAGAGAGAATATGGGGTAAATTCACTTATATTTATGAATTTATGTTTCAACAAGATCGTTATTCCTATCCTCTTCTCATTTAAAGCTCTTCGGAAGCTTTTCCTTCGGTGTGGATGTGAGGAGTTAAGGGGTTATAAGTTTGTTCATTGAGTATCCCGCATGAGCCCCAAAGAATTCATTCATTTTTATTTTTTTTTGGTGCCAAAAAATGTTGCTGGAATGTGACATTTGGAGCTATTCTAAGAATGCATTCTGTGCAACCAAATTTCATTTTATCATCGTTTTTTGGGAACAAAAAATGGATAGAATGCATTCTTTGGAAGGTTCCCCAACAGACCCTAAACTTCCCCGCTGCCCCATTACATTTTATTTTAAGTGTGAATATTGGTAAGTCGGGTAAGAATTGCCACCTTACTACCAACGAAGCTAATAAAGCTTGTTTCCTTTTTATGTTGGTCCACTCAAATTTTGAACCATGATATTATTCAGACGGTTGTCAATCGAGCCAAGGTGAGTCAGGCCGAGGTCTACCCAAGCTCAGCCCAAAATGTTTTATCCGAGCCTGAATAAAACTTAGGGCCTGAACTCAACCCATTTTAAAATAAACGGGCTCTAGGCCGAGTTTGGACTGCCCGAAGTAAAACTCTTTTATTAATTTTTGGGCTGATTTTAGAACCATAATTGCCCTTAAATGCATATTATATGAGATTTTTTGAACGGTTGACACTTGAACTATTTGATGATAATAAATTTGCTAAAAATATATGGATCCAAAAAGAATATAAATAAATAAATATAGACACAATACCAGCATATAAATAAAATTATTATTTGCTAACCAGTTCGCTGGGCCCCAGGTTGAACATGAGCCTGCAAAACTTGGCCTGAATAAAACTTTGGGCCTAAAAGTTGGGCCCATACCCAGCCCAGCCCAATCGACAGCCTTAATTATTCACTCCCATTTGCTTCACTATACACAGTTTGCTCAAGCTAACTCAATTGTTTTGCCGTTCACAGTTTAAAGAACCCCACCCTAATACCCTTCAAATTAAAACGACAAAAGAAAAGGTGAATATGAGAGCAAAGAAATTGAATTGCGCTGTAATCATACTGCCAAACCATGATTTAAGTACCAATCCTTCTTAAATTTCCAGATGTACACCACCCAACTTTTACAACACTATTCATGTCACTCTGTTAACCATTGGCACTCTAACCTAGCTTTTCTTTTTGTTTCTCACCAGTCAGTTTATCTCTGGGCACCTCTATGCCTATAACAGTATGTTTATCGCCACTCCCACACGTTGCCATGCTTGGCACATCCGTCTGTTTCCTAATCAAATTTTGATCCTCACCAGTCTTGATAACCATGGATTGATTCTCACATCCTTCTGTCACTGGGGAACTTGTCATCTTTTCACTCACATTTTGATTCTCATCAGTCTCGTTGTTGACCACAGCTGTGTGACTATCCAGATCCGCCTCCATGTTGGGTGACACTCTCAGATTCTCGACCACGGTAGTTTGATTTTCACTAACTGCCTCTGAATTGGATAAAACTGCTTGATCATATTGGACACGTTCTTCAACCACATTGTCAGAGTCAAACACTTTCATCTCTATCCCAGATTTATCCTCTTCCTTTGACAACAGTCCACCACCCATAGGAGCGGTAGCATTATTTCTCATACTTTCAGCATTACCACAAGAAATAGCACCCATGGAAGATGCCAATTTTGTCTGCTGTGCTGATAATTTCAATGATGAAGTAGCACTGGCCAGAGGTGGTTGACTCGTTGGAGATGCTGGTCTCACAGAATTACCATACGGTTGCTTATTGCCAACTGAACGAGAGACAGTTGGCATCACACCAGAATAGGTGGCTGGTGGAGGTGATGCCAGACCGGTCCGAATATAGTGTACACTAGGGCGAGGCCCTGCATGGTTAACAGTCAATGGTTTTGTACCACCTGCCATTGATGTTTTGATTAAGGAAGCCCCTCCAGGCCTGATATGGACAGCATTTTTTGAATGGGCAGCTTTGTACAGTGATGCTGCAGTTGAAGCAGTAGCAATGCGGGCCCCGGCAGCAACTGCAGCGGCTTGTACCATAGGATTTGGGCTTAAAGTAGACGTAACTGGGGTAGATGATGATTTCTTCGTAGTTGCTCGAGATCTTGGTGTGGTACTTGATGTCCCTGTCTGAAGTAATCCAGCTGTCTGGTGAGGGGGTTGATGCGACTGCAGTTGTGATTGTGAGGAACAGCTGCTAACTGCAATTTTTGTGCTGGTTTTGGCTTCCATGGGTGTACTGGAAGCATGTGAAGCTTCAGCCGGAGCAGGAGGCACAGAGGAACGGGAAATAGAAGTTGAATGTGTTGATGCTGTTTCAATATCAATTAAAAGTTGATCAATGTCAAATTTGGTTGATTTTGAAACTTATGTTTGGTTGTTTTTTAGCTCATTCAGTACTTTATCTTAAACAAAAAAGGTACATGGTTCTTATGTAGTAACATTCCACCTATCCCATACACATGGCAGCTTATGCATCAATCTAGACTGTTCAATCAGTAGGTCACCTTTTTGTGCAGGAACTTGCATGAAAACAATATAGGTCAGGTGATTATAACCTTCCAATCAAATCTGAACCATAAACAGCTAAAAAACTAGTAAACAATCTGATCCATGGTTGGTAAGATTGTCCAGTTGATGCATTTTATAAGCTTTCACCAATCAAAGAGGTTGCCACCTACAGAACAGTCCAGATTATTGCACGTGTAGACCACATTGTAGTAAGGATCTATGGGGTGAAGAAGAAAGACTTCAATTTCTGTGAAAACAAGTCACCAGAAGAATTGAGACAAAAATCACAAGTAATGCTAGTGCATGAAGAGAATCACCAGTACCGGCTGAACATGCCATTGATAAGTTATCTATCACGGGCATCTTAAGAGCTAGATTAACTGCCCGACGAGCTGCCAGCTGTGCCTCAGAAAGTTGTGAACCTGCAGCGTTGTTAACCACTCCCAAGTTAGCCTTGCGCTTCCTTATGATAGCCCATCTCTGCGGATCAGAAAAACACCAATTAGAAGAAAGAAAAGCAAAGGATATCCATTAATGCTTCAAGAAATGTGATTTGCCACGTACACGTGCAAATTATTAGTTGCCTTAAAGCCTTAAACAAAACCACAATCCAATTTTATTGGAAACACAACAGAAACTAATAATTGATTTTGATTATTATTATTATTATTAAACAAAAGAAAGAAACATCAACTAAGATCATGTTCAGAAATGTAAAGCAAAGTTTTGGGTGCATTTCATTGTTAAGAGGTGCATAACCCATTGTTAATCCGATTCATCCTTTCTTTTTTACCGCTAACAGTAACTACATGTATAAATAATTAAAAAAGGTATATAGAGTGTACAAAGAGATGGGAAGCCCAAAAACCATAAGAGAACCCATTCAAACCCAATAATAAATCACCCCCTATATACATGGGTAGATGGAAAAGAAAATATAATGTACATCCTCAAAAAACAACCTTGAATTCAATCAAAAACCACCATAGCAGTCCAAAACCTGGCATTCGAAGAAAAACCAAGGCAATATGTTGAGAAGCCATGTGCAGCACAAGCACAACAAGAACAATGAGAAAAGATCATCAATACCCCATGCACCTATATCATCTCAACTCAAAAAAGCCTTGTTCCAACAACACGGGGTTGGGTACATGAATCATGTTCAGCCATTCAACTCTATCTAGCACCCATGTCTCTCCTCAGTCCTCACAACTTCGACCCAGGTCATTTCTGGTCTTCCCTTTGCCTTTTTCATGCCTTCAACTTGCACCATATCACTCCTTCTTACTGGTGCAGTCACAGTTCTTCATTACACATGACCAAACCATATCAATCAACTATCCCTCATCTTGTTACCTTATTGATGCTATCCATGAGTTAGCGAATACACTCGATGTTTAGATAAAGTAAGAAAGATCTTCACAAGGTCTTTGTTGACTTAAACAAAGCATATAAGGGCTATATAGAAAACCAAGGTAAGTTTTGAAAAAAAAAAAAAAAAAAAAGGAGGGGTTCTCAAGTTGATATATTGACTAAGTTAATGATATGTATGATAAAGCAGTTAGTGTCACTAATGGGGCAAAGATGAGCAAATTTTCGAACACAATAGATTTACACCAGGACCAACATTGAGTCCATATCTCTTTGCATTAGTTATGAATGAGTTTACTAGACATATACAAGAGGAGGACACATGGTCTATGTTGATTGCCAATGATACTATCTTGATTGACGAGTCAAGAGAGGGGGTAAATGCCAAGTTAGAACTAAAAAGGAATATTTTAAAATCAAAAGGTTTTAAGATACAATGGAGTGATGCAACAAATATGGAATGCAATTTTATACCAATGGGAATAGAAACGGGTGCATAGTTAAGATTGATAACCAAAAGATACCTCCAAGCGACCATTTCTATTTTTGGCTTAATCATTAATAAGGTAGAAGAGATTAAAAAAGATGTTGCTCATAGAATTAAAGTGAGGTGGATGAAGTGGAGAGGTGCTTCAAGAGTGCTGTGCGATTATTTGCATACCAATAAAATTAAAGAACAGAAAATTGAAAGAATTTATAAAGCAGTTATAAGACCACCCAGGTTTTATGGAACACAATGTAGGCCAACCAAGAAACAATACATACATAGAACAAGTCTACCTGAGATGAGGATGTTCAGATGGATGAGTGTCAAGACTAGAAAGGATAAAAACATAAATAATTGAATTCACAAAAGCTTAGGGGCAGTACCAACAGGTGAGTAGATGGAAAGTTGGCCAAGATAGTTCAATCATGTGCAACAAAGATAAATGACTACACCAATGAAAAGAAGTGAAATGATGCATGCTGAAGGCATTAGAAGGACAAGGAGAAAGCAAAAAATGATGGGTTGAAGTAGTGAGAAAACACATGAATGCTTACACAGAAGTATGGCCCTAGATAGAGTGGAATGGTGGAATAGGTTTCGTGTAGCTGACCACAAGTAGTTAGGATAAGGATCTGGTGGGTTGAGTTGGATATAAAAGAGAAAGAAAAAGACAGAGCCTCCCTGTGCCAAGTGGCAAATGACTCTTGTACAGAACTTTTCCACATGTGGAGATGGCGAGGAGTGGTCTACATGTTGAACCCTTTGGCCAGAACGTATATAAAATCACTCATGAAATTGCATATGTTGTGCTGATACCAATTTTGGAGCCAAACTGGACAAGACAAGCAAATAGATGTGTATAGCATAGCAGTCTTGTTGTTCATATTGAATAATTTATCTTTGACAAGAAACAACAAGGTGAATAACCAGACCATTTAAACTCATTATTAATCTGAGTTTTTTTTTCAACTGCTACATTTTTTTGGTGGCTGTTTACGCTGTCTAGATGGAACAAAACACACCACATATAATGAATGAGGTGCCTAAGGCTGCATTTGATTCAGAAAATTGAAAGGAATTGAGAATTCCAATTCTTAAAATTCCAACTTTTATGTTTGGATAACCATGTAGAAGGGGGGAAGGAAATGGCTCAATAATCCCTTGTTATTAAATAAATATAATAATAATAGATACTATTGTAATAATATGATGCATTGATAAAAAGAATAATAATCAAACATAACATAAAAACAACAATAATAAGTAAGATATTATAATGCAATAAAAATATTACAATTTTTTTAAAAGTACTATCCTATCTCACAATAATACAATAATACAATACAATTATCATATTATTATTTTTAAATTATTCTATAATGATATAATACTTTATCAGCTTAGTACTAATCATAATTTTAATTTAATTTCTATGAATATATAATATTAATTAATATACTATTATATATTATGTTCCATCATATTAAATTCTTTTTCTTATGAACAAGATAATTTATTAAAACGAACAAAACAAGGGTTATAACACATGGCCAGGCAGTATGAGAGATGCACCCCACCAACACAGCCCCAAAGGCAAGATCCATACAACACGGAATCCCAATAAAAAATCCACAACCCGAACAGGATCCCATTACAGCAAGAGGCTGAGGACAGCCAATTCAAAAGCTTAAACAACATGGCCTCCACCAGCTTAGGGAAGGAAGCAGACTTTCCTTAAAATATGCACAAGTTACACTACTCCCACACACTAGCAAATGGCAAACGGCACTAGGCTCCAGACATCCGTACCCAACTTGTTCAGGCCCTTAAAAGACTGGAAGGGCCAGCACTCTAATGGAATCTTCACTGAGCTTGGGTGGACCCACTTTACGTTGAACCGAGCTAGCATATAATCCCATAGGGAAGCCGCCACCGGACAGTGAATGAAGAGGTGACTAGAAGACCCACCTGCTGCACAACACCTGGAGCATCGATTCAGAGAAGGCAAACCTCTAGAGACAAGGTTGTCTAAAGTAGGGGCACAATCCCACCAGCCCCACAACAACCATAGAAAAAAGGAAAACTTCAACATGACTCAGTTATTCCATACATAACGAGCAGAAAATGATAAGGCAACACCTTGAGCCAAAACCGAATAAAGAGAGCTAACCTAGAATCCTATCTTCTCATCCAAGAGCCATACCCTTTTGTCCTCCAGGTCACTGTCCCCGAGCCTATAAGCTTCATTGACCTCCCAGTGGTTAAGATTCCTTCTGAACTGGATGTTCAAAGAACAGAAGGCCCTCAAGCAAATCGTGTGATCCTCGACCGACCCACCCTTATACTCCTCTAGATTGAAAAAGCCAAAAAACAGCCTACATAAAGCAACCAAAGAAAACCATGGATTAGTCCAAAACTGAACTCTTTCACCATTGTTCACCTTGAAACAGGTGAACCTAGTGAAGGACTCCATCCCTTTAAAGATACCTTTCCAAACTCTGCACCCCACAACCCCTTAACCCAACCATTCACATCTTCCTCATACTTGGCAGCTATGACCTTCCTCCGTAAAGAATATCACGCCCTACCCCAAATTTCCATAACCACTTATTCAAGAGAGCCCTATTAATCATTCTGACAGATTTGATGCCCAAGCCTCCTTGATCTTGAGCATTATTAATAACTGACCAGCTCACCCAATTAATCTTTTTCCCTCTGTCATCACATTATCTTACTTTTATTACTTTTTTAGTGTACTTTAAATATTTAATTTTTATAACACATTACACTAATATATTATTTTTATGTTTAAAGGTAGTAAGATCTCATTAAACAGAAAAAGAGATACAAGGTTCACCTGGAAAATGAACCAACAAATAAAGACAGAAAGAAGAAGCAAAACCAAACAAACTTTAAGAGGCCTAAGGGAGGCAAAACAAAACTAAAACTAAGAGAAGAGCCCCTCCCACACCCAAAAAACAATCAATCATCCCCATCCCACAAAAAGAACCAAAAGGCCTCATCAAAGTTATCTTTTAAAGAATACCACTAGAAAAGGGTATTCAAAACCGAGACATAAAGTATCTCCAGAACATTTGTTTGACTCTCAAAGAACCTACCATTTCTTTCCCTTCAAATGCACCAACAAAGCGCACCCGGAAGAAAATTCCAGATATATTTCCTCTTTTTCGAATAATATCCATTACCCAAAGATTAGACCTTTATAATTGGAAGAGTAAAACCCAGGAGACTCCCAATCGAGCCAAAAAGAAGTTCCACACTTACAGACTATCAAGCAATGAACAAAAGATGGTCTACAATTTCCACCTCCATACAGCACAAAGAGCATTTATTTGCCAAACTCCATCCTCTTTCCATTAGGTTATCCACAGTAAGATTCATAGGCATTCCAAATAACAAAGACCACCTTTAAAGAGTAACCTGATTTCTAATCTTATAAGGAGAAGAAACAAATGCCAAGCCGTCCAAAGCATAATAGAAAGATTTGACTGAAAAGATGCCTTTCTTTTCTTTTATCCAAACCCGCTTGTCATTTGCTAGAGGATCAGGACTGAACTCGTCCAATTTACATAAAGGCCTTAAAAAATCCTCCATTTCCCAATCATTTAGACTTCTTCTCAACACAAGGCACCAAACTCCATCACTGAAATAGGAAGGAACAGACCCATTCTACGAGGAAAGTTGGTCCAAGGACAGGTATGAGAAGCTATAGTTTCCTGCAGTGAATGGCCCAATGAGGCTATGACTGACTAGAAGTAGTCATAAATCAGTCCTATGATTGGTCAACATGTGTGGGGCTGAATTCTACAACGCGTAAGGCTGAAAGTCTTTAAGTCCACACAATAAGAATTTAGAAACGGGATTGATTAATGCTCCACATGTAGACAGACTATAACAGCCTCTTAATCATCCAAAGCCAAGTCTAATATTCCCAGAGCAGGTTGCTGCAAATCAGTGCAATTGACTAATATAAAACTCATACTCGGACTTACCATAATAGCACGAAAATTAGAACTAACTAGATCAATAAATAAAACCGAGTTCATTCCTAAATCACCACTTATCTGGAATTAAGTTGAAGGTGGAACTTGATAAAATTGCAGTGGCAATCACAGTAAGCTACACCCAATACTTTAAACTGTTCATGTTGTTGAATAGACCCTTACAGAAGAGGAGAAGAGAGAAGAACAACTTCTACCAAAAACAAAAACTATTTCTTCCACCATCATTCAAGTCATTGGGAGATATACTGATGCGGGAGCATATGAAGTCAAGAAGAAGAAGCTTGAGGACCGTGGATAGTCCCCAAAACGTGTCCAATAGTTTAGGGATTTTAGGGTTATTATTTTAGGTTTTTATTTTATTTTAATTGTTTCTGGATTTATTTTAGCCATTTTTCCAATGTAACCAGGTCCTACAGGCCTAAGAAATAAATTTTAAGTTAATTTAGATTTTATATAATAGGACATTAAATGCCAAGAATTTAGATGCAAATTAGGAATTTTACTTGGAGTCTAAATAGAAGTCCTACTTAGATTAGAAGTCTTGTGGTTTAAATTTATAAATAGAGATGATCATTAGATTGTAATTTGGTTTTGAATAATGAAATAAAGTTTGGTGATTTGGTGTGAAAATCCAACATGTGGATTGCCTTCAAAGGTGGTAGTCGTGGCTCCCCTTCTCTCTCCTCCTCTACGTGATGTAAGTTTCACTTCTTTCTCTTTCTTTTCTTTTCTCTCTTCTCTCTACTCATCGTACATACCCCCTTCTTCCCTCTTTCTTTGTCTTTTCTTGATTCTTTCCCAAATCTTGTTGTCCTTTAATTTTCTAATTAGTCTTTGATTTCTTGATTCAAGATTCATCAATTCTTTTCTTGATTTCTTGAATATGAAAATTTATAGACAGCAAATCTTTTTTATCTTTTACTTTCTTATCAAGAAACTTTTAGCAATCTCATTCTTGAATCCCCATTACCTTCTTAACCTTGTAGGACCAATTTAATTTGGTATCATACGTCAAATTTGGTATCAAAGCTAAGCCCTGGAAATTTTG
The DNA here is from genome assembly GCA_025762735.1 of Platanus orientalis. Classification (NCBI taxonomy): domain Eukaryota; kingdom Viridiplantae; phylum Streptophyta; class Magnoliopsida; order Proteales; family Platanaceae; genus Platanus; species Platanus orientalis. Next base: position 9,904 of record JAOXJP010184113.1, read on the forward strand.
GGGTTTTGAAATAAATCCCAAAACCTTTATTCTTTGTGATGTTTCAAGTCCTTTTTGGTCCTAAAACCTTTCTTGAATTATTTAGGATCCCTTTTCATTAATTTTAAGGTAACCCTAAAATCATTGGGGTCTTTTGTAAGGGTTTTCTAGAACCCTAAAAAATTGAGCAAGCCCCACAAATTCTTTTGAGCTCCATGACACACATCTACCTCCATTGAGAATCAAGTGAAGATCATCCTATGGATTTTGATGCGTATCAAGTGATGCTACGAAATTTTGATGAAGAAGTGGTGTGGTTGGAACTTGAACATGTGGTGGAAGTGCTAACAATATTTGAGGCAAGAGATGAACGTGGATTAAGTGTGGATAAGACAATGTGGTTCATTTATGACACCAAGTTCGAGCTTCTTACTCGTAGGCTATATGAGTCTGAAGAGCAAAAGTCAGATCAAAAGTATTAGAAGTTTTTCAATTACTTTCGTGACGAGATCGTTGGATAAGCATAAAAGTGTGCACAACTTGTCAGATCTACTACGGTTCGTGATATGCTAAAAAAAGACAAAGTTAAGGATGAGGAAGAACACTTGACAAAGATCAATTTGCAGTCCAAAGAAACACAGAAGCCTCAAGATGATCGCATGGTTACCTCCTTCATGATCCTCTTTGATGTTGTCGCCCCTCCAATTTGAAGACTCTCATAGTGAAGCATTCATCCTCGAATTTGAAGCTTCTACCACAACAAGTTCGTGGTCGAACTTTTTCAAACTTGGAGAGATTGATGTGGGAGCATATAAAGTCAAGAAGAAGAAGCTTGAAAACCATGGATAGTCCTTAAGACGTGTCTAGTAGTTTAGGGATTTTAGGGTTATTATTTTTTTGGATTCTCTTATTTTAGGGTTATTTCTGGATTTATTTTAGCCATTTTTCTAACATAACCAGACCTTTAAGGCCTTAAAAAGAAATTTTCACTTAATTTAGATTTTATGTAATAAGCCATTAAATGCCAGGGATTTAGATACAAATTAAGAATTTTATTTTGAGTCTAAATAGGAGTCCTACTTAGATTAGGAGTCTAGGGGTTTAAGTTTATAAATAGAGGAGATCCTTAGGTTGTAATTCAGTTTTGAATAATGAAATAAAGTTTGGTGATTTTGTGTGAAAATCCAACATGTGGATTACCTTCAAAGGTGGTAGTCATGGCTCCCCTTTTCTTTGAGGTATGTTTCACTTCTTTCTCTTTCTTCTTTTTTCTCTATTCTCTCTCTTCATCGTGCAGACCCATTTCCTCCCTCTTTCTTTGTCTTTTCTTGATTCTTTCCCAAATCTTGTTGTCCCTCTTTAAATTTTCTTATTAGTCTTTGATTTCTTGATTCAAGATTCATCAATTCTTTTCTTGAATCAGAAAATTTGTAGACAGTACATCTTCTTTATCTTCTACTTTCTAACCAAGAAACCTTCAAGAATCCCATTCTTGATTTTTTTTTATCCCCATTACCTTCTTAACCTTGTAGGACCAATCTAATTGGTATCCTACATCATATACTCCTTATAAAGAGTTACATCATTACTCAAAAATAGATTGTAGACTCTTCCTAAAATCACAACCCTAAAACATTTGTTGAAAACTAAGAATTGTCCACAAGTAGGAACTACTAAAAGACTTAACCTAATAACCAAGGACTGGCCAAAATGTAAACTATCAAAAGACCTAATTAGACTTACAAAAATTGGGAACTGAGGACCCACATGTATGAGCAAAACAATAGCACTCCACACGTATGGAAGAGAATAGGACCCTCCTTTCCTCTAAACTATCTGTATTCTTCCTTGCAAAATACAAAATCCCTCCCAAACTTAAATAATTACAAGAAAGGGCCTGTAATAAATATTCCTAGTACGCCCTTTTACCAAAACAGTTGATGTAATATAACAGGGACCACCATGGTATTATAATAAGCCAGCCGATCCAGTCCTAGTATTCTTTCCTACTTCTCTTGATAGAAGATAGGTCATTGGAACCACATGATGAATCTTATTTACAAAAGAAAATATTAAATCCACTCTTAGAGGGCAATCCACAAGAGTCCTCCCAGATTCATCAAAAGAAGAAGGTCCTCCCAGACCTTAATATCCTCCCTTACCCTAGCTCAAATCTGGTATACTTTCCAAACACATTTTTTATTTTAAAAACAGACTTCCACAATATAATTTATTACTATTTGAATTCCAAAAAAAAAATCCCCCTGTTTTTATCTGTTCCCTTGTTTGGGGATATCATATCCCTTTTTAATGATTTTTTTTCTCAGCAAAAAAAAAAAAATCCAATTCCAAGAATTGGGCTGGAATTTCAATTCCACCCCCAAACAGCTGAAACAGCAATTAACATACCAACTCTCAATTCCTGTTGCAAATGCCCTTAAGCAAGCACAGCCTAATGGGTGATCATAGTTTGTCAGAAGAGTTCCAATCCCTTTTTTCTGAGCACATCAGCTAACATGATCAACATGGGCCACAAAAATGAATCTGGAAGAAATCCGAAATATTTTCTAACATTATATATGGTCCAATATCTTTGATGGGACTTCAGCATAAAAGGGGTGGGGGAGGTGTGCTTGCTATAGACAGATAGTAGTATCACACACAAACTAAGGAAACCTGGGGTCCAACGGGCACAGATGGAGAAAACATTGCACTGGTTTTCAAGCATATTTTACTTTCATATATATATATATATATATATATATATATTTGCAGAATTACCAGGACACCTCATGACTAAAGGTTCTAGAATCTGTTTTAAAGGGAAAAGGGACAAAAACATAGTGTCTGTAAAAGTAAATGAATTAGTGATCTTTTTTACCACACAAGTATCTTTATATTTGGTTCAAGATCCCAATCCTGCAATAACAAATTAAGTTCGTATGAGCATTCAAGCCCAATAATGGTAGGTTCAGCACAATCTGAAAAGACCAACTTTTTCTCTCCAACCATAAGGACCAACAAGCCACTACTGAGAGAAGTTGCCACAAAGACTTCCCTTTTGCCATATTTGCCTATGGTGTTCCAACCAAGAAAGACTTTTGAGATCCCTCGGAGTCACCCACTACATGTTAAATCCACTAAGAAGAGTTGTCTACGCTTTAGAGGCATAAGAGCAGTGTATCAATAGATGTGAGATGGTCTCCGCACTTATCATACATAGGAGGCAAACGTTTGGCAAACAAAGACCTCTCTTGATCATATTTTCCACTGTAAGGATGATGCCTTGGACTGCTATCCAAATGAAAACCTAAACCTTGCTAGAAATAAAATGGACAAAATCTTTTAACAAGGAAACAAGACTGATGAAAACAAAGCATATCAAAGCACGATATAACTGAAAAATACCATTATTATTCGAGTTCCATTCTCATATATCTTTTGAATCAGGCTATAGGGTATAGCTCTCCAACCTTCTAAGTAAGGATATGAATGGGTTGATTTCCCAATCAAATAAGGATCTCCTGAGCAGGGTTGCCAAATTATCCTATCTTCATTCCCCACAAAGTAGTCAGATATCTTTGCTTTCTTGTTCGAAGTAATCTTGTAAATGTCAGGGAAATCCAGGTCCAAAACTGACGTACCACATCAAATGTCTTCCCAAAAGAGAACTATATTGCCATTTCCTACCTTCAAGTTAATACTCTCCTTGAACAAATTGATGTGCTGCATAACACCTTTCCATTAACCCCAATCATGTGTGTTAGACTCTACTTTCCCAACAACTGATAGTTCCATATTTAACTTCTACGATTCTCCTCCATGCAGCCCCTCCTCCTCCCCAAAATGTCACAACCATTTGCAATTAAGCGTATTACTGGTGCTATGACCAATCTCACCAAAATTCTTCGGTTTAGAGACCATATCCCACACGAAAATCATAATTTGAAGAGGTCTCCCAACCTTTCAAGATGAAGTTACTCTAAATCTGCTCAATTTCCATCATAACTACCAACCTAGGAGAACAAAAAGGAAGAGAAAACAGGTGAGAATGCTAGACAAGGAAGCCTTGACAAGAGATACCATCCCACCTTTTGAGAGTAGGAGCCTTTCCAATTTGATAGGCGCTTCTACATTCTTTCCCCCACCAGGTTATAAGTTGCTCTTAGGCCTCATTTGATTGCGGGAAAAGTTGAAGGATATGAGGGAAAATTAAATAGCTCTCCCTACCATACAAGTTTATTGACATTTGACTGTTCGGGAACTTCTGGAATCGGAAAACAAACTTCCTGAACTTCTCTTAAACTTTCCAAAAGAGATGGCCTATATTTTACGTTAAAAAGGTTGGATTTTCAAATTTCCCAACAAAAAAAAAAAAATCTGCCACCTTTCACCATGTTTCCTGTGTTCATACCATAGCAATTCTTCCTTTTATTTAGGTCATATTGATGTGAAGAACTCCTACGAAGAGAAATACGATATCTTTTTTATTTTTTATATTTTTACTTTTTTTTTTGTTTGGACTCCCCAAGACTGTCATGCCTCTGCGTTCCCAATGCACGTCCCTTTGCCAATGGAAACTAGGACAAGACTTGCCGGGTTTTGAATTCCCAAAGACGCTTCACTTCTGATCGTCAATTCATGGTAACAATAGAGCTTGCTCACTTATGTGTATGTATTTGGTTGAACTCAATTTTGCCAACTTAGGAGACTGATCTGTAGAAGATTGTTGGACTGGAGTTACTGAGCACACATTTCTAGATCCTCCTTGTTGATGCAACTTGGTGGATAAGAACTCTTTAGAGTGGATAAGTTTCAAGCCCTAATAATAGCGCCTTTGTTGTAGAACTCATGAACAGTGGTAATGAGACTGCTTCTGCCACTTACATTGCTACCTGATAAGTGATCGGCATCATATGGATGATGATGAGAATTTATAAGGCACAATACTAAGGATGGTGCTCTAGCTTTGGCAGCCGCTCTAATTGGCTCATCAGAATCCAACTAAGCAACCTTCCATACATTTATTCGGACTGGGCACTGGGCCAATATTTTTTCCTTATCAGATGGCTCAGTTGCATCTAGATCAACCATTGATTGTACACATCTTTGGCTCTGCTTTTTTTCTTCTTTGATTTCTTCACCAACATGGAGTCTCAGTCTATCTATTATAATATACTTTGAAGAGAGAAACAGAGTTCGACCTCAACACGTTAACAAATACGTCACCTCTCTCTTTATGCCTATCGGACTCTTTCCTCTATCCTTCTTTCTACCAGGAATCTCTTCTTTCTCCTTTTCTCATAGCAACCCTTATAGTGGTTCTACCATATCTTGCTTCCTTCTTTCCTCCTCTTTACTGAGGTACATTACTTCTCTCTCTTTTATTTTTCTGCAAATATATAAAAATTTCAGTTTTGTTGCTCTTTTTCCTTTTTGATTGATAAGAACATCATGCATTATGTTTTCATATTTTAACACAATTTTCTGGCATTTCTTGTTTATTTGTTCGATTTTATTATTTTTTCAGGTGGGGTCTCTTTTCTTCCATGCTATTCTTACTTTAATCATGCTTCTTTTAATGATTAACGCGGATTAAAAAAGGGCAATACTTTCCCCATTCATGTCATTCTGGAATTGCCATGGTATAGTTAATTTTCTTTTTCTGTTTACTTTTACTTCTGTTTCTTCTTTTTTGGTTGGAGAGTAATAGGTTTGGGTTAGGCGTATCCCTACATGCTATGGTAAAAAAAGAAAAAGAAAAAGAAAAAAGAAATCTTTTTTAGAGACAACCTTACGCAACGATCTGAATATTTCTATGCAAATCCAAGAAGTCCTTAAAAAATTTTCTCGAGTACTAGAGGTGAAGATGCAAGATAATCTGATGTGAACATAGTAAAGAAGATGATGTTTGTATCACCCCACAAGAGAACCAAGTTCAAATTGTATGTGTACATGGGTTAATTAGTCCTTTAGGTGGGTGGGATATCATTGTAATAAGAACTTTTTTGCCAAGGGTAGTTTAGGTTTTTTGTATGCATGGGTATTGATGTAATAAGTCTAAAAGCCAAGGGTAATGTGGGGTTTTTATGTGCTGGTCAACAGCCACATTGGTTGTCCTTTAGTGAAGCCCCAAAGTCAACAAAAGGGGGCCCACAATCAATCTCGTCACCAACCCCCCTTAGTGGGTTTTAGAAGTCCTAGAATTTAAGAAATTAAGCTACATTGAAGTTCTTAGTTTTAGTAAATTGTGGTCAGCAAGTCTTTTGTGTTTTGGAAGTTTCTAAATTAAGAAAGTATCTATTTCTTTAGTCTTGTAAGCCTATAAGAGGCACCCAGCAACGATTTGAATAGTGAATTATAAATTAAGAATTTTGAATTGGGTGTTTCCCAAGTGGGTGTCGTAACCCTCCTCTCTTCTTTGGGTTGCAGCTGCAGGCTCCCCCATCTATCCCCTTGTTCTTCTCTTCTCTTTGGTGCAGTCATTGGCTCCTAGGGTTTACCTTAGTTCACCCCATTCTTCTACTTCCTCTAATCTCCTCTCTTCTACTCCATTGATATATTCCTTATTCCAGAATCCTCCCTTCACATGCTGCTCCATTTACTTCCAAGTTTGAAGACAATACAAGTTGCTGAACATTGAAGAATCTGCAGATCCTAATACACTACATTTGGAGCTGTGCATAAGAGCCAATTGGCCCTTCAATTGAAGCTTCTCTGTGCAATCTTTTATCAGGCTATGTTCCCATCTACTTTATCCTATCCATTGAAAAACTGTTAGCCTTCTCTTCTAATTCGGTTCAGAATCATTAGTTTTACAAGCCAAAACTCTTTTTATCAGAAAATTCTGGGTTTGGAAAACAGTGAAAATCGCCCCCCTATTCCTTCCCTTTTCTTTACTTTCTTATTAGGGTTTTTATTCCCTGTAAGTCCCCTTCTAAACCCCCAAAACTCCCCTTCATTCCCTGCTGTTTTGATCAAGTTCTTGATCCAATACCATTCACTATTTATGTTTCTTCTCTTCAAGAAACACTGTTGACTAGTAAACCTAATGTTTTATTTCTTTACATTTGTCAGAATGACCTCAAATTTTGTATGGAAATACCTATAAGACTCATATAATACCCTGCAAATTTTCAGAAAATTCTGATGCACGAGCAGGGGTATTTTGATAATTTCGTGGGTTCTTCCCATAAATTCCAGAAACCCTAAAACAGCCCCTTGTTATTTTCTCCATTCTTTTCTATTTTAATCTTACTTAGTTTCTTCTAATTGATCATATCTTCTTTACCTCATATTTTCTTAAGTGTGTGATTACTTGGTGCGTTTCTATTGAGTTCCTTGATTAATTTTAAATGTCTTTATCAGGACCAGGGTTTGCCATCTTAGCTAAAAAGCAATTGCTGTCCAGAAAGGAAGGTGGAACACTTTTAAGGTTTTTGGGTTCGTGGCAGTCACCTCACTGTTGGCACCAGGGCCCACGGGTCCCCCTATGTGTGAAACCTCGACTTATGCTGCAGAGCTTACTAAGGTAACACGCATGGGGTTCCCGCCACTCGTGTTGGATTGTAAATCCCAAACCCCAACAACCACGTGGGGTGGCTCAAACCCCCAACCTTGGCTCTGATACCAGTATACCACTTATCAGGATAAGGGTTTGTCATCTTAGCTGAAAAGCAATTGCTGTCTAGAAAAGGAGGCAGAACACTTTCAAGGTTTTTGGGTTCATGACAATCACTCCACGGTCGGCACCTGGGCCCACGGGTCCCCCCATATGTGACACCCCAACTTATGCCGCAGAGCTTATTAGGGTAACACGCGTGGGATTCCCCCACACACACGCTAGATTGTGGGTCCCATACCCCAACAGTCTTAAGCTTCCACATATAATTTCTGGCACTTACAAGCAAGATATAAAAGCCTAGATTGTCTTACATCAGTTTGACCTCAAGCTTGTCATATCCTGAATCATGATCAGTCATGATTTGGAGCAAGGCCTGCTGACTGGCTGACACATCATAATATGCTCAATACCCTGCTGGCAGGTTGACTCTAAGCCTTCAAGAATTATCGTTAATTCTAAAACGAAAGTATGATCCTTGTGTGCCTTTAATGCATATGCTTCCAGTGGCTTGTATGATTATGTGATAAGCCACCTAATGAGTCCTTTAGGCCTCATCTAGTCATTTGAGCTATAAACACCCAAAACCATTCCCGAAATCACCCATTTGTGAACCTGTTTCTCCTTCATAAAAGAGAAGCATTGATGCCCCAAATACCAAAATGGAGTTTTCATTTCCAATCCACTGATTCTTTCTTCAATTTGCGTTTTCATCCTAGAACCTACATAAGGTGGGTCGGTTTTGTAGGACATGATATGTGGAATGTTGTCTACTCATTTTTCAATTGATTGTATCTCTATTTTAGATTTCAGGCAATGTGAAATTATGTCTGGCTTCAAGAATCATATTTACATTTGTTTAAAAAAGAATGATGTCTACATGAAACTCAGTTTTTCCCCTTTAATAAAGTACTATGGAAAGTCATGTTTACATTTAATAATAAATTGCATTATAATCTATAATATTTATGCATTTTACTGAATTAGGGAAATTTTTCGAACAAAAATGTTATAGAAAAAAGGAGGGATCTGGTTGTCACAAGTAGGATGACCCATTTTATAGCTTTCAATAATATAGTTAAGAAAATAGATACATGATTCCATCTCCAAAATTGAGGCTTATGTTTTTTTAAATGAGAAGCTTTAGGTTTGGGTAGATTCCTAATCTGAACCACACTGACAAAAAACATAAAATATAAAGGACAAGCAAAGAGATGAACTACAATAGATGTGAAGGTCCCATGCTCCACATTAGAAAGACTATCCTATAATTTGCCTCCATGTGGACTTGAACTCAAAGCCTATACGGAGATCCAGAAACTTCAAAGGGCTAAAGTTCCCCCCTATGTGAACACAAGGCAGCTATTGAACACAAAGCAGCTCTTGTTTCTCTGTAGAAGATAATTCAAGTTCAAGGGGGGTAAAAAAAAACCACCCTAAAATTCATCTCTTTTAAATGGCATTAACTTGGAAGATAATGTTGCATATTAATATATTCCTAATTTTGGTCTTGTTTATGTTCTCTTGCATGACAACTTGTTGCTTTATTTCCATTTTTTTTCTCCTTTATATGATTCACTTTGTAAAAGTGAAAATAGTACATACCCATTAAGTTTATAAAAAGGGATACTTGCAACTCAAAAATGAAGAATTATACTGAAATGTTAATTGAAAAACTGATTTTTATAAATAAATAATTATGATGATATCATCCAGATCATTGATGAATGACGGTAGTATTTAGAGGAAAATGCTAGTGGCTCAAGAGGAAATTACATGTGTTGCAGTATTAGTTTCAGTTATAGCGGGTTACTATATGTTGCATGTTAACAAGGCTCCTAGAAAAAACCTAGATGGCATCCCTAGGAGTTTCTGGAAGATATTTTAAGCCAAACGAGCACTGTTTTAACTTACTTAGGATGGACCTCGGATGCTTTCAACAATTCGTTCATATTTTTAACGTTATAGGTTGACTACATGATGCAATCCACTGTAGTGTTGAAGAGCAATTAGACTATTATTTTGCATAAAATTGCGCATAGTATGAAGATCCATAGCCTTAAGTGCTAAACTAAGCGGTCAGGTGAACCCATTAATCGTTATTTCAACATTGTTTTGAATGATGTGATTATAATGCAAGACCAATTCATAAAGGCCCCGCAAAATGCTACACCATGATAGAATCTTGAAAATCCTACAAGGAATCTATACTTTAAGGTTCTCCTTTTTTTTAGAGATAATTAAAAAAATATATTGAAAAAGAAAAGAAAAGCAAAGTAACAGAATAGAAGAAATAAAACAAACAACACCTTCACCAGGATGGTGACCAAGAGAACAACAACAAGAGAAACAAGACACACTACACCCACATAAGCCAAACACTAGGCCTTCCCCTCCCAAAACTCAACCCAACCCAAGAATAGAGACACCCACTCCTTTAATAGGTCAAAAACATGAACATGAAGACGATCCAGTAAACTTGTCTTCAAAGGAACGCAAATTCCATTCCTTCCATACAACCCAACAAATGGCTCCCTATAAGAAAACGCCAAATGACATCCACAATACAACCCAACTCACTAGAACCGCACCCAATAAGGAGGTGATACAGTACAGGGGAAGATACCAAAAATTGACGTAGAATAATTTCAAAACCTTCAAACAATTGTTAAATTTAAAGTGCGGATTCATAAAAAAAAAAAAAGATTTAAAGTGCAGAAGCAAAAGTTTTCAAGAATTGAATTTAGCACTTCAAGTAGCCATGGAAATATAAGAATCAAAAAATAAAATCACAAAAATAAGATTAGAAGGATTTAGAATAGAAAATGAGAAGAGAAGAAGAAGAAAAAAAAAACCCAAAAATGTATTTTTGTAATTTTAGATTAAAAATCCAAAAATTACCAAAATACCCCTCTAACGCGTCAGAAAATCCTGAAATTTTTATGGTTGTTTCTGACATGTTTCAGGGTTCTACAATTAAAATTTCATTAAATTCAGACAAAAACTGATGTGTTAAATCGCAAAATTTCAAAAACTTGAAGGTGCTTTAATGGAGGTTCAAGAAAAAGAAGAAGAAGAATAGGAAAAAGAAAAGAAAGAGGGGAGAATAAGAAACTAGGAGAAAAGTATAAAGAAAATAAGATAAGAGAAATACCTTAGAGAAAGAGAGAGGGTGAGGTGAATACTCACAAGTGCACTAGGGTACTACAACCCATATAGAGAGAAAGGGGAGCCTAGGCAATGGCATCAACCCTTGGAGAAAAGAACATGGCCACAACCACACCTTGGGAATACACAAATCTTCAAAAACTAGTTTATTCTTCACTGTCAAATTATGGGGGAGGGATTGCCTTTATATAGGTTTACAAACTTAAACAATTAGAAACTTCATAAAATTGGAAACTTCCTAAGAATCCTAAACTTGTTAGCCAAGTTTTCTAAATTCTAAAAACTTATTTTACTAAAAATAAAAACTATTAAAACTTAAAGACTTTCTAAAAAACAAATATTCCCGTTTATATTGACACCCCCTTAGTAATTTGGTCATAACTTCTCCAAATCACGTCAGATTTGCACAATTTTGGTCTTGTTAGAAAGGTAACCGAATAACTTATCTAATGACACACCAAAATCAAGCCAAAATGGCAAGTTTTGACATTTGAAAAAGTGGGTTAGACATAAAAAATGGGTTTACTCGAAAAAAAAACAACCAAAATGTTGGCACTATTGGCCTTATTACATGGACACATAAAATAAATGTTACCCCCTATAAAATCCTTACTAAACCCACATAATATTCTTACTTGAATCTAGCTCTCTTGGGAGGAGACACATACATAAGTCTTACTTGATTGTCTGCATTAGGAGGTCCTTGAGATGGTTAGGGAAAGCCTAGGCAATATTGAAATGAGAAAGGAAGAAAATCAAAAAATCCCAAACCAAATGACAATGGACAAAAATGTAATCAACTGATCCCACAGAAGAGGCATCTATCGGCCAAGTTTCAACCCTTGTTCTTTAGATGATTGAGAGTAAGAATTTTATCCAATTAGGTTATCAAAATAAAGAAATTTACATTGGACGGGATCCCATGGGTCCAAACAATCCTATGAGAGAACCAACCTGAATCATTATGAATTTATACTTCAAGGTTAGATTTTTAGTATGTAGAAATTTATAATCCATATTTTAAGAAAAAAATATTATTATTATTATTTTTTTTTTAATCACACTAACTCCTCAATCCTTACAATTACTAAGATTGTATTAGTGTAATAAATGGGACAAACATCCCATTAAAAGTTGCATCTGAATATTAAGCAAGATTCTTTAGTTGTAAGAGTTAAGCATCTCAAAATGTATTAGCGGCATGTGATTTCAATTTGAAATTCACATATGACTTAGCTGGATGGGAGGGTTTTGCTTTAGAGTCAAGAACATTAGAAGAATGTCTTTTGTGTGATAACAAGATTAACTATCTACCAAATAGGGTTTGTAAAATTATTTGGATTTTTTTTCATCAAAACTAGATTTTTTTTTGGATGTCATTCCAATAGCATTACTAACGATTTGTAGGACAATACTATCTTGCGGATGATGGGTTCTCACTTCTACGGCCTATGTAGTACCATCTAAACAGATATCGAGGTCGACGGGTAGAAACTTTGAATGAGTTATTCAATCTTAGGCATTCTTCACTACAAAATGCGATTAAGTGTACATTCGGTGTTTGGAAGAAGTTATTATCCATACTAAATAAAAAACTACATTTCTCATATAAGAAGCAAATTGATATAGTGATAGCTTCTTGTTGTGTGCATAAACATATCTGACAATGAATGGCTAGCGATCGGGACTTAGATGATGTAGATAGGGAATTATGCCCTCGTTGTAGAACAATGGACACTACTAACATTCCAACACAACCACCTATGAATAGCAGGACGTGAAGGGTATAGCATTAGGGCAAGAATAACAACAAAGATGTGGACCAATTATCAACAGCGTTGGGACATTATGATGTTGTCTATTTAAAATTTTCATTTTTGTATACTTCGTGTTATTATGAGTGTTACTAGATCTAGAAATTTTAATATTTTTGAGGTAATGATGGACATTTTTATATTAGGATGTTGATGCAGCATGCATGTAGGTTAGTGGGTGTGTGCACAGGAACTAGAAATAAAATTATTAAAGCAATAAAGAAAAATAAACAAGATCCTATTTGCATAATTCTCAGGCTAATTTCAAAAAATTCTTCAGTTAGGTTCATATGCATGAGTGGAATTAGGGATTACAAAGAAATAAACAAATAAAGCCCTAAATAATATGTTCAAACATTAAGCCAAATTAGATAATGGAAAAATTAGGGTTATGCCCAGAAAATATTATAACTAAAAATTTCTTCGGAAAGGTGCCCCAAATTAGGCCATACTAAAGAAAACAATTCAATAAACTCAGGGACTAACCAGAAATTGTCTAAAGATAGGTCTAGCATATGTTTTAGGCCTAGAAAAATAGGGTAGAGACAGTAGATTTAGACTAGAAAATTGAAAGCTCAACTCCAGACCATATGCCACAAAGGCTTGCCAGTCACTAATTTTAGGGATTTAAAAGAGAGCCAAAGGGAAGAAAACCAATACCTGATTTGGACATAGAACCCCTCCTTCATGTCTTTAGAAGTGATCTCAATCAAATCCCCATGCCATAGAGTTTGGTAATTGGATTTCCAAAATTTTCAACAAAAAAAAATTCAACTTCTACATGCAATGCCGCTAGCCTAGAAGTTGATGTAGATGTAAGTTTGGATTCCAAACAAATTTGGAACTGATTCTTCCACCCTTGGTGTCGCCCCAGGGTTATTATCACCCTATATAAAACTCATGAACCAATTCCTAATAAATAGGAGATAGATCCAAATCTCCCGCAATAGCTTTTATTCCTGTTTTAATGCCTACAGCCATATGAAAATAGGTGGGGCGGGCCCTCAAAAAAAACTGTCGACAATGCATGAGAAGGGGTGAGAGAGGATCGTCCACGAGTCCTTCACACTTCCACAAGATGATCTTGATTGATTCCTTGTGATGGGAGAACAATGGTTGAACTCGTGAAGATGGATTTCTGAAACTATTCACGCCTGCTTGTATGAAATCTCAAAAAATCAAATTACTAATATCCACAAACAATTGGAAGGTGTTCCAAGGTGGATCGCATGACATGAAAGATCCTCTTTTAAGTGTTGGTAGTATCAAAACTTCGGAGGCTTGTCCGTATGGTTGATTCTTGTACAAACTTTTACTTTAGCAAACATAAAATTTTACCAAATCATAAATAAAGAAGTTGGGGAGGAAGAACATTTTAACCCAAGGGGAAGGGAGTGGCCTCCGCCACAACCGTTAAACTAGGTTTAACCCAAGACCCATTCCAGATTTAATGTTCTTCAACCTGCGACAAGCAAGAAGAAAGAGGGTCAAACCGTGAACATCTAATTTTCAAAATATTATTGCATAAGAAACTAAGAGCTGATTGTGGGCTCTTATTATAAAGTCCCACGACTAGGTTTTACAAAATAAAGCCATGTGTAGACTAAAATATCCCTCTCCCTCATAACTCTTCTCTAAATTAACCCTATTCTAAAATATATGACATAAAACTCTTAGTTAGACAAATAAATACGAAAATACCCTCAAAATTTTGTGTCCCCTTTTACATGACACATTTAACATAAAGAATATAAAAAGTAAATAAAAATGACTGGGAACATGTCTCAATCATCATCTCGGTCATGATGTCCACATCAGATGTTTTCTTTTTTATAAAAATTCCATTTTAGATCGTATTATTTAAGCTACTAATGTATGCTTCTAGATTTAGACCAACACGAATTCGACCCAAAGCCCGATTTATTAAATCGAGCTAGGCTAGACTCAGGCTCAGGAATTTTTCTTCGAGCTAAGGACGGGTTAACCTTAGCTAAGCCATCCCAGCCCAATTGACAGTCCTAGCACTGGTGTGACTGGTATCGCAGTCTCCATAAAAGTGTTCGAGAGCTCTGGACCTATATGTAGACTCTAATACCAAGTGAATTTCCGTAGATTTGTGATAGGGTTTGTAGGTGATGTGATGTAGGATACAATGCGGAAGACTTCAAATAATTAAAAAAAAACAACCCAAGAAGTAAAATCTGGAAATTTCAGTCTAGGGGAAAATCTGTAATTTTCTATAAATTGAGAAAATTACCAAAATACCCCTGGCATGCGACAGAAAATTCCAAAATTCTAGGGTTAGCCCACGTAGATATTCAAATCGCTCTCATAAAAATTTCATGAATTTCTTAGCCTTCTAGCTATTTTTTTCCAGAAAATCCTCAAATTGGTTAACTTGGAATTCAATAGAAACTCCAAGAATCACCCACAAAATTGTATACAGCCAAACTTTCAAAGAGTTGTGTTTACCTCATAAATAAGCTTCAATTACCTCTTGAAAAGTGCAGGCACCAGTTCAAAAGCCTACTCCAAAGTATTTTAAAAAATCCCACAAACCCTGTTGTAACAAGGTGTGCCGCCTAGGACTCTTCAAATTTGCCCCATTTAATAGGGGTTGGTTTTATGAGAGGAAGAACACCACCTGATGGGTCACCCAAGGGTTAGTAACACCCTTGTAAAAAGGTTTGAGCAAATGTGTGGAGGTTATGGAATGGTGATTAGAAGAATGAAAGTACGTTAGGTTAGAATTCTGCAGAAAATTCTATAGAAAGAAGGAGATGATGAAAAAACTCGAAAAAGAAAATAACAAGGAATAAATCTAGGAAGAAGGAGATGAAGATGAAGATTATATAGGGAAGAGAAGAAGACGTAATGGAGGATGAGGGAAGAGGAAGGAAGAAGAAGGTAGCAGCGTGGGGTGATAGGAGAGAGAAAAAAGGGAGAGGTTTAGGGGAGTACACGACTTCAACCCGAAGGGGATAGGTAGGGTCACAACCCAAAACACCAACATGCTTCACAATTTCAAATCAATATTCTCTGCCTTTTATTCATGCAATGAACACTTTAAATAGGGATTACAACTCAATTAAAAAAAAAAAGGAAATTCCTAACATCTAAAATCCCTAAATCTAGGCTTTTAAAAACTAGGACTTTGGTTGCCACTTTTATTAGACTTGCTAACCAAGCAAATGGACCCCACATGACCTAAAGATCTCCAAAATGTGTGAAAAACTCTTAGCTCAAGTTTTGGTGGGGTCTATGTCTATGGTAGACCCCACCAAATATTTAAAAAAACACATACTGTTGGAGATTTCCCATGGCTGCCATACAGCCTTGATGTGGGCCTCATAGAGTCAAAATTGTAAGTCCAACAAGGACTCTACACCTCTCACATGATCAGCAGTCTTGTGGGCCCTTTCTCTAAAATTCATAAAAAACTAATAAAACTCACCTAAAAATCCCTAAGATCTTGGCAATATTTTGCCTTATTTCCTACTTCTCTAATGCAAACAAAACCTTAAAAAAATTAAATTACATAGCCTTGAATCTGACCCTCTTCTAGCGTGGCATATAGACTAGCCTAAAAAAGTTGTCTACATCATGAAGAAGAAGAAGAAGGAAGAAAAGAGGGGAAATCATATGAGAGAGTCTAATTTACTCTCTTTTTTTATAAGTAAAAATTTATTAAAAAGAAGGGGATAAGGCATCTCCTGAAACCAAAAAGAAACATGAAGGCCCTTAAAAAAAACCTTTTTTTTATAAGAGAAATTTCATTAAGAGAAAAGGGATGAGAAATCCCCAAAGACAAAGCACAACAAAAACAACAAAAGAAGAAACTAGTTACATAGGAAAAGATTAAGCCCATCCCTTTTTGTACTCACAATCAAGTAGTCTCCTATAAGCATATAATTTAGACCCCAAAAGCACACCCAATCCTTGGCC
>JAOXJP010184114.1:0-12398 GCA_025762735.1 Platanus orientalis
TTACTGACGAAAGGCTTATGGAGGTTGAGAAAATTATAAACATGAGTGGGTTCTTGAATGTAGACCCTCAAAGTCCTGTTGATGTTCTTGTGAGAGATTAGGGTTTGTATTGAAATGGTGCATTTCGGGCTGTAATGAAGTGTTTTGACTGGTTCATTGCGACTGAAGTATCTGAAAAGACTTCTTTGGGAATACCTAATCCCCTAGAGTCCAGGTTTGCTCTTCTTAAACCAAGGGTGTCTAGAGTCTTGCTGCCTAAATGTTGTTACACTGTCTTTATGATATCACATGACCCGAGTCAAAATTTGGGTGCTGACACCCATTAAGGTTGGGTATTTTGTAAGGAGTTCATCACTCAACCATGAACAACAAACTGAACATGATAGTGGAATCACATGAGACGTGAGCCTGGAGTTCAATCATAGTCTAGATGGAACTTCCACAAGACGATTCCATTGATTAGAGAGTTATGTGGTTAATCCACTGCCATGAAACCAAGAATGTGTGTGTGTGTGTGTGAGAGAGAGAGAGAGAGAGAGAAAAGATGTTGTAGTCCATTAATGGAAGCGACCCACCTTGTTTTACTTTTTTTTCCTTCTCTTTTTTAGTTCTTAAGGTCCTCAAAACGTCAAACTCTTTTTTGCAAAAGTTTGGTCTTTTATAAATGTGAGGGAGGAGTGGTTCTGTGTTATCACATCACCCACATCACAATAGGATCATGATGGGTTAGTCACCAATTTTTCAATTTCTTTAATAGGTTAGCAAATTTGACGCTCAGAATCGCAAGTGATGTGATCCAATAGACTTTGACAAGCATGCTGCCTACTATAGTGGGTTTGCACCAATTGACTATTAAAAGTAAAATAATAATAATAATATTATTATTATTATTATTATTATTTAATTAATTAATTAATTAAATGCTAATGTTGCACTTTGGCTACCCACATTGTTTTGTGTTCCAATTCTTCAAACTGTCACACATCCCCGTCCAATAACCATGAGTAAACATGAAGTTATTGAAACTTCTAAATAAGAGAAATGTGGTGAGAGAGTTGCGACAATTCCAACCCCCTCCAATCTCTATATAAGCCCACCCAAAGAGGCACAGAGACGCTAACAGAGAGAGAGAGAGAATAGACGGCTAAAAAAATAAAGAATACAGATATGCACGTTGAGGGAGGAAAACAGAGGAAAGAAGGCAGGAAAACGAACGAAACCAGTTTTTTTTCCACAGTTATGATTGGCTTACCTTTATTGTTTCCAAAAATTTCTTGTTTTCTGGCCAAATCCAATAACTTGAGCAAAATATGGGATCTATGAGGTTCCCTGAGAATTTTTTTTTGGTCAATCTCGTTGAAACAAGTAGATCCTGGACTATTATTAACGTTCTCTTCTCTTAAAATCCCTCTTTAATCTTTGTGTTTAAAGTTAGGGATCGTTGTATGGATATAGGACTCCTGTGCATAGCAACGTCCTAAACTAACTCCAACACTTCCAACTGGTCCACAAAACTTCGAATTTGTCCTAAAAAAAAAGTTTCTTTAAAGATGGAAAACAAAAACCGGTAAAATTGAAACAGTCCTGTACTATTCCCTTACTTGGATGGATTTCTTCATCTATGCAGCCAAATGATTCTGATCTTGTGTAAACAAAACCCTTACTGAAACTTTGATGCCTTCAAGAAATCAGTTTACCAACCAACCACTTGTTTAACTTCCATTCTTCTGCCATTTATGGCAAGACATGCAAAACTTTTGTAGGAAGGTTTCATTAAAACAAAAAAAAAAGATAAAAAAAGAAAAAGAAAGAAGAAAAAGAGGAAGAAGAATTGAAATAATAAAGAAAGAGGGGATCGACATGGGTGTATCTCAACCGGTGAGCCTATGAAGCTTAAATCAACAGCCAACAAAGTTTGTGGCATTCTGTGTTGGTGAGCCAGATTTGTACCGGGTTGAGATTATGGTATAAGACTATATGGTCCAACCCGAACCCAAATCATTTATTGATGGTGACGAAGCAAGTCAACTCACTTTGAACCAAAACATGTTTACAGTCAACCTAACACACTTATTTTGTGATGGGTTCGCATCGGTTCGCTAGTTACATGGTGGTACAAGCTGGTGGGTCAGATTCGTGTCATGTTGAGTTAAGGACATACAACTATATGGTTCAACCAGAATCCGAACCATTTATTAATCATGTCAAAATGAGTCAACCCGTTTGACCTGAGACATGTTTACAGTTAATCTTAACCGGTTTATTCCATGTTGGATTCGTGTCGAGTTCGAATATTATGTTGTAATACATGCTAGTGGATTAGATTTGTGTCATCCAGAATTAAGGGCATACAACTATATGGTTCAACCCAAACCTAAACTATTTATTAATCATGCTAATGAGGTTCGACTCGTTTTGACTCAAATCCTAACCCGATCATTTCATGTTGGGTTCATGTCAGGCCAATGGATCGTGTCACACATTGTCACCCTACTTAGCCCATTATATCATCTTATCCAAATTAAAAGGCCCTTCATTTCTCTCATCAGATTGGAACCATTTATGATAAGCATACCAACAATTCTAATTATAAAGTCGGGCCCAAACTTTTAAATCTTTGGATAGTAAATAGGGACCACATTAAATTTCAGATTTTCAGTCCATGGGTTAAAAGCCCATAACATAGAGTCCATAAAATTAACATGAATCCACCAATATAATGGTCCTTCTTAACCATTTTCCCCGGCCATTTTCCCCGGTCCTTGATGATGATCCCACAACAGTTAGGTAGAGAGTTGCTCTTTTGATCTTTCAACTCTTGTCACCAGCAAATCAGTGGTCTCTAATGACCCTATCATATGATGATTTAGATTCATTAATTGGACCTCTGTCTGTTGGTCATCATCAATGAATCAATAAGTTCTACGATACCCATGATATTCAAAAAAAAATTATGAAAAGCTAGAATGAGTCAGTGATCTTTAAAAGAACCCATTTGATATATATTTGTGGGGTTTATACAAGATCAATAGTTTACATAGGACGTTTAAATACCAAGGTTTGTGAGTTGGGCTAATTAATGGGCTTAAAGCTAAATATGCTACCTACAATGCATAGTCTTCAAAGGTTTATATTGAACTATAAGTCCATTAATGACCTCTATGGCCATCAACATATGAGACCATGTCCTAGCTAGATTCCATAATCGATAAAATTGAGAAATATTACTTGCAATCTGATTCGCTACATGCATCAATCAAATTACATATATAAAGTTCAAAATGAATGAAGGTCCCCTGGATCTATTAATGTAAATAAATTTTATGTATTGTGATAAGGTCTGTCAACCCTTAACCTTGAATAATCCATTAAACAATGGGTTTCCTACATGGTAACCCACCTAAGTAAAAGAAAGCTTTCTACCTCAGAATGGGATCAAAGCCCATAATGATGTATGATCGGTCTAATAATTCAAGACCATACCATGAGCTAATGGGCCCTGAGTCCATCAATAATAAAAATAAAAAAACTCATCAATGCCCCTTTGAGGCTACTAAAGTATCATGAGTTTCATGGGTTTTAAAGTTGAAATAAATCCAATAAGTCGCGTCTATGAATGGGTTGAATATAATCCAAAATATTCAATGGTCCCCTATGGACCTTTTGGTATTAATGATTTTCATTGGATATGTGATAAATCAATAATGATCTATATATTTGATCAAGCCCAATAAATTCTATTTACAGGGATAGGCTTATAGCCCACATCGCTAATACTTATTCAAATGATTTAAAATATGCAATTTGTCATAATGGGTCTAAGCCCATAAATTATTCATGCTTAATGGTGGAGATAATGGAGAAACATGTTCGCAAGTGACAACATGATCAATTTGGCAAAAATATGTTGAATGCATGGTTGATATAAACTTTTAAGAGTTGTTTATTTCTTTGTTGGAATCAAAGGGTTTTCTTTTGTAATAAGAGATGTAATTAATAGATGTTATTACATCTTGAATAGGTCTCTACCACAGATAATTAATAAATGTTAGAATAAAAACTCTTTTTCTTGTGAGTGAATTATGTATGTGTGATGTATTGTTCTTTTTCATGCAAACATTGGCAATGCCTAATTATCGCTCATTTGGCATGTTAGCCAACAATTTTCCATGCTAACGAAATTACCTCCATCTCCCTCCTCTTCCCTTTTTTAAAATTATTTTAAAATAACTAAAGTTATATCCGTGTGGATAAGTTCTATTGTCCATGCGGACAATTGACTTATTTGCCTAGATAAGTTGACAGAGGAAGCAATATCCAAGGTTACACATCTATTTATTAATTTATCCTCGCCTTAAGAATCTCAACTTGATTCATCTCACAATTAAATAGAGAGTTCTCAATGGCAATGCACCACCACATGCCATTTCCATGGAGAGGATGTTCGGTTTAATGATCTTCTTGATGACTTCTTATCAGTGAACTTAGCAACATAGATTGACTTTCCTCAGGTGCCACTTCTAGCTATGGAATATCCTTCCTAGCACATGAACCTAGGAATAATTTGGTGGAAACTAATCCCCTTGTGCAATGGTTTTCTAATATGATTTTTATGATTGTATAAATATAAAATAAGAAAAAAAAAAAGAAAATATTGAGAGAAAAGGCCAATTCAAAGTGGATGAGCCTTTAAAGTTCAATAAGAACATTCAAATCATTCAAGTCTACTGCTTCTCACGAAGCATTATAATTTATTAACATTGAAAACATGAAAACATGAAAATAAGGAAATTAAAGAAAATGTGATATATCAATTACAGATGCAAAGGGGATTGTAGAAGTGGTGAGTTGTAGGCAACGAGTATGGAAGATTTATGCTAGTTGGAGCATTTTAGGAAAATATATGCAAGCATCTAAGGTGGTGATGAGTTATGGCTGACAAATATAGACCAATATGCAAGATTGGTGCATATCAATCCCCCACCTTTGAAAGAACACTTTTCATCAATGGCTAGAGTGTTGCAACGCTATTGAATCATGGACCACAATTCTCAAATCTTCTTGGGGTTCAAGTCCGTCAATTATAGCGAGTTAGTTCTTGTAGCGGTGGCCTAAATTGAATTTTTCATCATAGTTGTAACAAAGAACTTTCTTTCGTGATCATAAAGTTCAGTGGGTGTGAATCTCTTGGGTGGAAGAGAGTTCTCTATTATTGCTACGTAGGTAGTTAGATGGGAATGTGCGATGTATGTGGTGAAAGCCTTGGACAAAAGAGTTTGGTTAAATTGTTTATGAGTTTGTACTAAATCCTCATTTAAGATGGCAAGTTGGCACTCATGACTAAGTGTAACTAGTTGAAACATTCGAATGCCTATCTAGATATCGTCTAGTAGACTAGAGATAAAACACCCAATGAGAAAAGATTTTGTTAGTCATGAATTGTGATTAATAAGTTTCTCAAATTGTACTTGATAGTCATAGACAATAGATGTTTGGTATAATTTTTCTAGTGCTTCGCTCGAATCTTCACTTTCAGATGGCCTGAATTGTGTGCATAATGCATGCAAAAATTGGGGCTAGGAGATCATTTCCATCATCTTTTCCATCCATCAAAACCGAGGGATAGCATCACCCATCAAATGCACTGATGCTAACTTAACCATTTGATTATCGGGTATTTAATTAAATCATTGGAATTGTTTAGCTATGTACACCCATGCTTTGGGATCTTCGTTATCAAAACATAAAAGATCAAGATGGGAGGAATGTATTTAGGGACGGCCTCTACCTTTTGAAATCTAGTTTGATACCCATTGTTCATCATGCTTTGAAGAATGTTGGCTCTGATACCAAATAATACAATCTTTATGATCGTTAAAATAAAAAAATATATATGAAAAAGAGAAAAGATTGAGAGAAAAGGAAAATTCAAAGTGGCCAAGTCTCAAAAGTTCACTAAGAACATTCAAATCATTCAAATCTACTGCTTCTCTTGAAATATTACAATTTATTAGCATTGAAAACATTAAAATAAGGAAATTAACTCAAATATGTTATGCCAACTATGAATGAAGAAGGGATAGTGAAGGTAGTAAGTTCTAGGCGACAACAATGGAAGATTTATGTTGGCTGTAGCATTTAGCAAATATATGCAAGCATCCAAGGTGGTGATGGGTTGTGGTTGACAAATATGGACCAATATGAAATATTGGCGCATATCATTTGCATCTCAAGTTGTTGCTCCTCTTGATGGTGCAATGAATTCTGAAGTTCTTGGTTGTATAAGCATCACATTCTCGAAGAGTTCCATGACCCAATGGGGGCTCTACCAATTTTCATGTGGAAGAACTTTAGGTTTCAACCTTAAAGATCTCATTCTTTCAGCTAGTTTGTCCAAGACATCAAAGATTTATCAATATTTAGGTGATGGGTTATATGTATAGGATTCGGACTTTATCCGTTTCTTTAAGTTGGATTTTAATAATCCAATTGTTAATTGGATTTAGTTTGGGCTAATTGTTTTATTGGTCACTATAGTGATTAGAGAATGATATTTGGCCTTACATTGGATTGAGAAACCATTGATTGTTTCTTAGAATAACACTATAGTGGTTGAGAGTGACAATTGGCATCTACATTGGATTGAAAATGGCTTGTATTTTGCACCCAACAAGATTAAGTTGGAAACTAGAGAAGTGCATAAGAGATTAGATTTTGAGAAGCCTCTGAAAGTGCATAATATGTACTTCATTATGAGCAAATGAACTTCTAGAGAAACATGCATGCATCGTGCCACGGATTTAGCCTCTAACTATGCCTAAGTTGTGTGGCATTTGACTACTCCTAAATTGCAAATGAGTCAGCCATTATTCAATACCTACACTTATAATATGAAGAGAGCTAGAAACATATTCAAGAGAGTGAATGATAACATTTTTTTGCTCACTCAAAGACCAAAGTATGCAAAGCTTTTAGAACTTGAGGATGGTTGCAAATGAAAGGGTCATTCTTTATATAAACATCTCTTAGTGGGCTAGGATGTCTATAAGTGATATCCATCCATGATATAGGAGTTAGAATTTTTATGGTCTTACAAGAATCATAACCATTAGTTTTAAGAACCCTGGATTGAATTTCTACTTAATTGAATGATGGACCGTGATATCCCGATTCCAATTGATGGTCATTTTGTTAAAATTCAAATGGAATAAAGTGATTGATATAACTAAATTGGTTGAGAAAGATTTTTTTTTCTTCAATGGTGTTAAGTTTTTCAAAAACTTGTGATACTTGTGTTTAACTAGCTTTATTGTAAAGTGATATCCACTTACATATTATAGTTTTGACCCAAATAAGAGATTGCAATGATGTGCCCGGATTCTCATTGGAGCATGTCTATATATTGCATTTGCAATGCAACTCGAAGAATCATTTAATGGAATGCCCTATCTATCAAAATTTTCCAATTACATCTATAAGTATACATGTTTACTATAGTTTTAAAGTTTTATCATGCACTAATATATATTGATGCATTATGGTGCAGTATTTATGGTGCAGTATATGAGGATGTCTTGTGTATATTGATATAATTATAAATATCTCTAGGATTATTAATAAGTTTGCTAGAATTCAAATCCTATATGGATCAAACTATGAAAAAGGCCAGAGGGATGTAATAGTTGTTCTTGGTGTTTTGTTTTGGTTTTATGAGAAGAAGAACTCCTAATCCTACAAACCAAAGTACACATAATCAGAAGGACAAATATAGCATAAAGGAAATGTATAATTGTATGGCTATGAAGTATATTGGGTAGCTTTGAAGAAGTTACTAATGCAAGGCAATTTATGACCACTATGAGAAACAATTTTAGAAATTAAATAAAACAGATCAAAACAGGTTACTATGCTGCTTATGAAGTAAGATGGCCTTGAAAGTGTACATGAATACATTATGGGAATATCTAACCTTGCTTCTTAGTTAAGAGCATTGGAGAACTTGTCTACAGCATTTTTGGTCAACCACATTTTTTATTTTCTACATGTTCAATTTGGACACATAAGACCATCAACATCACATGATATAAGAAATAAAGTGTGAATGACTTTATTTTCATGTACTCACATGAGGATGATAGACTCCATTAAGAAAAGGAAAATAGTTCCTATTTAATTTCAATTGGACCGAAAAAAGAGCAAGTTTAAAAAAAAATGGGGTAATGAAGGACATCACTAATAAACTCAAAAGAATTATGAATATAAAATAATAAAAAATAAAAAAGAAGAAAGACATATTTTGCTTTTTTTCGAAGTCAGATCACCAAAATAAAAATTATTTGAAGTACAAGAGGTGGTTATATAAGAAGAAATTCTTAAGCAATTAGAGTTTACAAATATTTGTGGACCATTTTTTGTTTTGCCTAAGGATGTGAAAGATATCTTATTAATTTTATCAATTATTTTTCGTTATGGTATATATTTTTAATACGCAAAAATCTGTAGGCTTTGAATATCTTCAAAATCTATAAGGTACGTGAAAAATCAGCTTGAAAAATCAAAATCTTTTACTTTTGTTAGAAGTCAAGTCACCAGAATGATTAATGGAAAGTTTATAATTTCATTAGTTAGCTTTTATGGAGATTTGAATTATTTGATATTGTTTTATATCTATTTGTGAAAAAGTTCATTTGTGTTTTCTCCATTTTACAGAATTAAAGATATAAAATCTCTGAAGGTAAAAATCTTTTTTTGCCTTTAAGTATCCGTCGTAGAGTGTATAAGGTGAAGCTTCAGTATATCTTTAACTTTCTATTAGATACATTCTTTCTTTTTTATTCTTATTTCTTCTATACTAATTTATGGTCAACAAATTAAATTATTTTGATTGTTGCTTGTATTCTTCTTCTTCTTCTTCTTTTATTTTTTGATACTATATGCATATCTCTTTCTTTTTGTTTTCCTAGTGTAAAGTGGTCCAAGGAAGATAATGGATGATTTATCTAATTGTTATAGTAGATATTTATGAACCAGAAGAATGGACATTCATTTCACATTGACGAGACACCAAAATATATTATTTTTAAGCTAGCACAATGTTAAGTGAGTAGCCACATGATACAAGTGAGTGAAAATCTTGCATGGGTATCTAGCTCAAGTTCCCAAAAGGAAGACACAATGAAGTGGCTCCAAGTCAAATATGAGGGTGTGATTCATAATAGGGCTTATAGGAAACCATAGGTTCTTAGATTTACATGCTAGGGCCAGTTTCAAGTCATGGCAACCCATGTATGTTTTTTGTTGTTTTTGAGAGATCATGAGACATTTTTCAAAGAAAATTTTGAACTAAGGGGGTAGTTGTTAATGTTAAGTTAGGATAATATCAAGTTATATTTCTTCTTATATCTAGAGATCAATGGTCATGGCTATTCTTTTCTAAGAGAATTTTGAATTATGGAAACAACGGTATTTTTTTAGCATTTTTACTAAATGATTTTGTCTATGAAAATTTATTTTATTTGTATTTAGGGATTGTTATGTAAATGAGTCTCAGATATCACATGTTCGCCATCACTTTGTTATGCTACGATGTAAAAATATGATGAGGGAGCAGAGTTTGGCTGCTGCATAAACTCTATATGTATAGAGGTTGACAATTGTTGCTAGTGTGGTCCAATATATATATATATATAATGGTAAGTTTGGAATCATCCCAACTTAGTTCAAACTTGACCTAAACCAAATGTTAACTTGGCTCCAACTCATTTTGATCTTGCACTGAATTTGACCTGTAGTTTGTAATGAACTCAACCCATGGGTTGTTAAGTTCAAGCCAATTCGAACTCAATCCAAATTTAGCTAGTGGGCTATTAAATTTATGTCTGCCTAAACTCAACTCTAATCCCTTTAATTTTTTTTTTTAAAGGCCGAATTCAGGGTTGGGGTGATTTTAGGCCCGAGTGTTGTATTTTGAGTTGAGCTTGGGCTGACTTTGACCTAGCCAATCCCAGCTCAACTTGCAGCCCTAGCCTGGTTAGATTCCATGGGTTACATATATTCAATTATAGGGGAAGCAATGAAAATCACATATGGTTATTTGGTTTGGTTAAGGGAGAGAAATGTGTTTGTATTGTCTTAATGGAGAATATGGTGAGTAATGATATTTCTTTAACTTAAATTAAGAGTTGAACAGGGTGTACAAAGTAATAAGCGTTTATGCAATGTCTTTTACAGTTGAGGTAGAGACAAATATTACAAGTTTCTAAGTAACAGATGATGGTGAGACAATTCTTACAGTTGAAAAAGACATATCAAGGTTCCTCTCTAAAGTTGAGTCAGTACAATTACATGCATTAGCCGTAATATGATTGAGTCAGATGGAGTCCAGACCGGACTGATTAGATAATGATTTAGTTTGTAGTTCTTTATGGCCAATGGTAATTTACTGTGATAGCAAACACATTATTTTATTCAAGTGTGATGTGGTGATGCATTCTAAGCGTTGCTGAGTTCACCAAAATACACAAGTGCATGACTTATCTCCACGGTGATTCCTGAAATTTAAACCAAAGTGGAGTGTTGCACACATATCACATGTTTTGTGTCTTGGCAGAGATTTAAGTGGAACAAACCATAACAAGATATCTCCAATGTGACTAAAAAAATGAGGAAACAGTTGTGTTTGTGTTTTGTTTCTCATCCATTGGATTGGTGAGTAAATCAACAGATGTAATTTGAATTTCTAATTTAGACAGTGTTTCTAATTAATTAGAACTGTCATCTTTCCTTGTACAGGAGGGAGTAAGACATAAAAATAACTTTTTATATAAGATAATTTCTCAAGAGAAAAGAAAAAGACTGTTTGTGTGATCCCTGCTCCTTTTTTCTCTAAGGTTTTCTCCTTAAACAAAACAAAGAAACAAACAAGGCTCCTTCACAATGAGAGAATAGCTAGTAGAGAGAGAAAAGGTTGTTCTTCATTGTTGTAGAAAGTGAGTTATAAGACTTGTCTTTGGGTTTTCGTGCGCTTTAGTTGGGATTAAGGTAGGGAAAAAAAAAACCTATTTTTATTGTAACTTGTATTTCTCTAGCTTACAAAGAAAAATGGAAAACACCTACGAATGTTGACAAAAGAGCTGAAACACATAAAGTTATCATTGTGTATGTATGTGTTTGTTGATATCTTTGTTGCTAAGTTATTATTTATTGCATTGACCTTGAGGGATTTGGGCTCATGTCTCATCATGTGGTACATCACAGCTGTTTTCATTGCACTATCAATTCTAATCAAGTAGAGACCAACTTTGGTTGGGAATGCATTGGTGTCTGGGAACCTTTCTACAGTGTAACCAGAATTTCCAAATTCAAGTTTTACAAATCAAAACTTTGGATTCTCAAATGCTCATTTTCAAATCCACGTGGCAATGCTTTAATTTTTCAAAATTATATAAATTATCTGATAGAGAAAGATTCCTTTTCATATGGATCAACAACCTTATTCTCACAGTTTTGAATTATATGGCAGGAAAACAAGACCTTCCTTATGAAGGAGCATAATAAAGAAACAAGTAACTATGTTCGTGAAAAGAAAAGGTGAATGAAAGTCACATTTGTAAGAAACGGCTTTAACAAAGTAACATGGAACAATTATTAAAGTAAAGAAAAGAATAATGCCGTCAACTCATCCGCCTTCTCAACAACATCCAAATCCTATTCTTCCCAACAATTACTAACAAGGCAGCTCAGACCTTGGCGAGATTTATGGCAAATAACCGTATCTCTATTCTTGCTATGCTACAGAACCTCTTGCGAGTATCTTAGCCATCATCTAAACGGAGGGTTGCAATGTGGAAGAAGTAACAAATTAAATGAAATGAGCATCAGATCCTTATCCAAAAAAAAAAAAAAGGTTTTACTTGAGAAGCCTTGATAAACTAGTTTTATGACTGAATATTAGAAGAAAATATCTTACAGATGAGTGACGTGATTAGTGACGAGATTAGTGGAATATTTGAACCTTATTTTGACCGTAGTGTTCACTGAATCAGATCTAGGTCTTGTAATCTTAAATTAGTGATAGTCTTTCCCTAAAATACTAAAAAACAAGATTTTCTATTTCCGTCCAATACTAGTGGACCTTTGGCTACTTGTCTGATTTGATTTACCAAACACTCAAAAAAATGCATGACAATCCGTTTGTTATTGTGGGACATGTTTCAGCTAGAGAAAGACTTTTGGAAAGGTGTCATTTTGTGACTTCTCGTTATTAGATAATTGACTTACATTGTGACTTGTGTTATTTGGTAAGTTGTGTAGTTACTTAACTTCTACCAAAGAGGATTGGGAACGATCCCCTTAACTAAGAAAAGTGATATGTGCCCCCCCCACGGCCCCCCCCACAC